>BPLR01003717.1:0-68227 GCA_021605095.1 Caerostris extrusa
ATTTTGTCATTAATTATCAATTCTGAACATCCTCACCAATTTCCTGTCTTGGAGCCATTTTTACTTGAACAGTGACAATACGGATTGCTGAAGATTCCCTTTTCAATAATGACCTGCAATGTTTTTTTCGTTCCTGTTTAAACGACAATGAAATTGTGTGACGTTCTATATAAAAGCACATTCTGTTTTTAGATTTTTGTGATGTCAATTTTACAGGGGTTTTTTTTCTCCCTACATATTCGAAGGATGTATTTAATTTTATTATTTACATTTATTTTTAAAATATTTTTTTTTAATTTTGTCCTTTTGTCATTAATTATCAAATTCCGAACATGAACACCAGTTACCTGTCTTGGAGCCATTTTAACTAGAACAGGGACAATACGAATTGCTCAAGATTCTCTTTTTCAATAATGGCCTGCAGTATTTTTCTTTGACGTTCTGCTTAAATAACAGTGAAATCGTGTGACCTTCTGAAAAGCACACTCTGTATTTAGATTTTGTGATGTCAATTTTACAGTTTTTTTTTTTTTTCTTACATATTCTAAGGATGTATTTAATTTTATTATTTACTTTTTTTAAAACAATTTTTAATTTTGCCATTTTGTCATTAAGTATCAAATTCTGAACATCAACACCAGTTTCTTTTTTTGTCTCGAGCCATTTTAACTAGAACATAAAATAATGTATAGCTATAAAATGTAACGTTGCCTTAAATTTAATTTTTGTAAACATTTAAAATTTCTTAGATCTCGTTATTCTAATACGTGTATATTGACTTTTTGACTTATTGTATACAGTTCACCGTTATTTAATCGAGATCAAAAATCTTTGGTTTTAATCCAAAAAATAATCTAGTCATTTCTACAAGATGCAAGAGGTTTTGGTATACAATTTATTTAATTTGAACTTTATAAATACTCAAACAACAGCTTCTTAATTGCAGTCATTAATAGACTAATAATTAATACAATGGATTGGATATTCACTAATATATGTAATATATCTAAACATGAAAGCATTCTAATGAATATCCATGGTAATCAATTTCCACTTGTATACATTACGTAGAGAGGCCTGATGGACGAGTGACTAGCGCCCGTGTCACAGGTTTCGGGTTCGAGTCCTGGTGGTGACATGAATATTTTTAGTGGGTCGGAATCCACCTTAAGCCGTAGATCCCGATCTAATATGATTGTAGAGAGTTGAGCGTCGGACTGACAACCGTATCTCGTTAAAAAAGAAAACATCTCTTGTCTCGAAATCTACCAATAGGCGGACGGCCTAGACCCACCATGGGGCTTTTGCGCCAATGATGAGGATGATACATTACATAGCAACGAGTTATCCTTGGGTATTTGAATGATTTTACAGTATGAAGCATTAACAGCGCAAAACACACACAAGAATATTTTTCTTCTTGTTCTGCATTGGTGCAACAGCCCATGGTGGGCCAAGGCAAGTCTACCTACTGACAAATTTCGAGACAGGAGATGCTTTCTTTTAACGAGGTAGGGTTGTTAGTCCTACCCGCAACACTCTACAGTCATACAAGAATATTTCTAACATAATTAAATGTTGGAGACTTGTTTTAAGTAGCATAATAATCTGGTCTTTTCTACAAAAGACAAGAAGATTTGGTATGCAATTCATTCAACTGGAACCTTAAAAATACTTGAACAACAGCATCTTAATCACAGTCATTAATAGACTAAGGTTTAATACAATAAACTAAATATTTACTAATGCACGTAACATATCTGAACATGAAAATATTCTAATGAATATCCATTGTAATCAATTTCAAATTGTATACACTGCATAGCAGCGAGTTATCCGTGGGTATATGAATGATTTTGCAGTATGAAGCAATAATAGTGAGAAATGCACACAAGGATATTTTTAAACATAAACAATTAAATGCTTTAGCCTTTTGAGACGTGTTTTAAATAGTATAATAATAATTTTTTTTTTTTATTGTTTAGGATGATGTTTTTCTACTACTCCGTGTTTCTGCTGCTGATTTCTTGCGATTTCAGTCTGACGGCTGGAAAAGCAGTTGATCTTGCGGATGAATGCAAATGTAAGAACTTCATGAAATGCAAATTATTCGTTTGATATTAAGTTTCGTAATGAGATTCCTAAATCCAAAAAATCAAGCAAAATTCATTAAAATTAGACTGGTATTTCAATATTTTTTTTATACAGCCAAACCCTCTTATCTAAATTATGATTGGAGGTATATTTTTTTGCAAACTGAATAATTTTCCTGGAACACAATTTTTTTTTAATTTATTAAAAAAATAAAATCACTTCTTGTGTGAATTTTGGGACACTTTGTCTTTTTTTGTACAACGTAAAATTAATATTGTTAGCAGTACAAAATATTAATTACTATTACATATTTTAAAAATTAATATATCATTAGTATAAATTATTATTATCGTTATTTAATTGATTACTCCGGTTATTTTTATGTTATTATTAGTTTTAATTAAATTAATAACAATAAAAAATATTATTAATTGGTAAAATGGTTTTTTTTTCATTTAATTATTTCTTAATAGATATTCTCATATAATTCATTATGCAAGTAATATTACTATCCAATTTAATATATTTATTTATTAAATGGGAGAATTATAACTACTAAAATAGTCGATCTGATTAAATTAAAGGATATTTCTAATTCGAAAATTTATTATTATAATTTATACGAATAATAATTAATTTAATAATAAATAGTTATATTTTATTATAATTTAAACTTATTATAATTTATTTATGTATACTTATAATTTATTTTTTAAATTTTTTAAATAATTTCAAATCGGGAACAGCATTTTCAAATTAGAAAACACAAAATATTAAATAATTTTTAGTTTTTATAACAAATTTTTTTAATAATTTTTAATATTATTAATAAATAATAAATATCTTTATATTTTTTTAGTTTCAATAAATTTAAAATATTTCTAAAACAAAATTAATACAGAGCAGAAATTTTTAAAATGATTAAATAATTTATTTAAATAATTATTCAATTCCTTCTATTAGCTCACACTCTCCCTATATATATCTTGTTCAAATTTTCAATCGTTCATAAAACACTTTTTATTCATTCCACTCAAGTTCAAATACATTTTTTGAACTTGTAGTCGATGACACTGAATGTTAATACAGTTTTTTTCAAATATTAATTCAATAATTAAATTTAATTCATTAATTTTAGTTTTTTTTTAGATTTAAGTTACATATATCACCCATTAGATGGCGCCAGATAAACTTAAAAAATAAATGAAAATTATTTATAAAAGACTTTCTGCAATATAGTGAAAAGAAAGTAGGAATTGACTTAAAAATTTTTTCTTTTTGTATTACTTGTTTTAGTTTCAATAAATGGAAAATATTTATAAAACAAAATTAATACAATGCAGAAACTTTTAAACTAATTAAAAAGTTAAATAATTATTTCATTAAGAGTTCTAAGGAAACCTTTATGACAAATACATGCAATTAATATTTATTTATTATTAAGAACAAAAAAAGAGAAAATGGGTATTATCGTTGTTACTATTTTGCCGTAATATATCTGATAGGTCAGAAACATTTTAAACCTATGGACTGCGCAGAGATTTTGGAAAATGGGAACACAGAAAGCGGAGTGTACACCATCTGGCCGAGGAGCAGGCTTGCCAACTGTTCGTCAATAGAAGTCTATTGTGACATGGACACAACAGGAGGTGGATGGACTGTAAGTTTGGCTTTTGTTTTTCGAAGTGAAAGACTATTATTGAAATTGAATATAAAGAAAAATACTTTGATATAATATACTACTGTGTTCAAAAAGTAATACCCATTTTCAAATTCCCGGGGCGTAAGGAATTTCATTTTTTTTTTTTTTTTTTTTTTTTTTTTTTTTTTTTTTTTGCTTGCAATGTCCTTGACATCTGTGTGAAATTTGACGTCAAAATATTGATTAGCGATTGAGTTACGCCTGGCTTTGTGAGTCGCTAAAACCGATTCCGGCGATTTTTGAAATGTCTGAATGAATTGAGCAAAGATGCATTAAATTTTGTTTGCGGAACTTGCATTCAATTAAAATAATGAGATTAAAACGGATTCTATGCGGAAATGTATAGAATGTTGCAGAAGGCATTCGGTGAGCATTCCTATATTGGAAAGAGATGTTTAGAATAAATATAAAAACAGTTCAAAGACGGCAGAGAACAGGTTGAAGACGAAGAGCCGTCTGGTCGACCACCAACCTCAACCGACGAAGCTCACGTCTAAAAAATTAAAGATTTGGTGCTTGCAAACCATCGATTTACAATTAGAGATCTTGCTGATGATGTTGAATCAAAAGGATCGGTCAATTCCAATTTGGGCCTCAAACGCGCCAAATCTCGATTGGTACCGAAAACACTGAATGCGCCAGCTCACACTGCATTGATTCTTTGTGACTTTTTCGCCAAAAATGAAACATCGTTAAACAACCACCGTATTCACACCGTGAGATTCTGGCTATTCCTAAACTCAAAAGACCACTCCGGGGACACCGTTTTGAGTCGATTGAAGAGATTCAATGTGAATATCACTTTGAAGGCCGTCCCCTGCCGATGACTTTTTAGCTTGCATTGAGAATTGGGAAAAAAAGTTGGCTTAAGTTAAGTTGGCATTGTGTCCGGAGTGATTACTTTGAAAGTGATGAAATAAATTTGAAGAATAAATAAGAGTTTTGAAAAAAAAAAATAATTGGTCTTATTTTTGGGCACAGTAGCATTTTCAGTCTTGGAAAAACCAAGAAAAAATTCCTACCTACAGTAAAAAAGACAAAGCGACGCTAACACGGCGTCTTTAACGAATCAGATTAATGATCGAGAATGATTGAGTAGAATGATTGTAGTAGAATGAATAAATAAATAAATAATCTATTTAATAGATGCAATAAAAATAAACCTACTTATTATTTAAAGCGTCTCCAGGAAAATCTCATATCAAACAAACTCTGCATTAAACAAATTTATTACATTGTAATAATTTTCACAAATTTTAAATTTTTTCGGATTTTTTTCAGTAACTTTGACGAATCAGATTAGTGATCGAGAATGATTGACAATAGAATGAATGAATCAGTACTATTAATCAATCTCGATGGCTAATCTGATTTTGTCGAAGAAATCACGTTGCGTTAGGCCAGCGTCGCCAATGGAAATGCATTCTAAATCAAAACCTAATTAGAAATTTGTTTTGGCATAATTTTTATAATTGAAGTGAAATACATAACCGCATTATTTTATTCAGAATAATTTAACCAACGTATAAGAATATAGAAAAGAATATTTTGTAGACCAAAAAAAAATAACTTATTTTCATGCGACAAATAAGTAAAGGAATGGAAATAAGTAAACTAATTTCTTGCGTGTGAAAAAAAAAAAATTACGAGATAGACAAGCTATATCCTTTTTATAGTTTTCTAATATTGATACTGTGATTTCCGGTTTTGAAATTGATCTTTTAATGAAATTTTTTTATCAACACTTAACATTTGGATTTCTACTAATTCATAAATTCCTGTTTTAATTAATAATCAAATAAAATTTTAGATGGATAAAAACATTTCAAGTTATGGGAAAGTCATAGGCCACTATTTCAAATATTAAATAAAACGAACTTGAAGCTAGCATTAAAAAAAATCAGGACAAGAATTCAGTTAGTAGAAATAATTTATTCTTTTAAATGAGGTTTATCTTTTTCTTTCTTTCACAGAAAATTTAAAAATCTTAAGTGATATTTTTACTCTGATTTCAATGCTGCTTATAGAAAATGTACTCTATTTTTAAATAGATTAATTAAAGTAATAGCATATTTTTTTAAACTTGCTTGCTTTTGTTTTGATACTTTAGGCTAAATTAAATCACTTTTAATTTAATAAGAATTTATCAGCAAATAAAAAAGATAACTAATTTTATCTATTCAAAATTTGTTTACTCCTCTAAAAATTCTCGTCTACTAGAAATATGAGTTTTTTATTTCAAATGAGCACTTTATTCTGAGATCCTTATTTGATTTTGCCATTGGAAGAGCAGATACAAGGGGTGCATTACCTGGGACCTTACGCTGCACTATTTTTCCACCTTTGAATTGAAATGAACATTTCCAAGGAATTTTGACTAGCTCGTTATAGAAACCACCAAAATGGACATTGAAATTAATATTAATGTACCAAAATCTTATTTTTAAATGACACTCAAAAAGACAAGACCAATAATCTCTGGAATTCATTATACAAAGAATCATCCAATTCCTCTATCACGAAGAAGTGCTTTCTCTCTATTAAAAATTTTAAAATTACTCTCTATTAGTGGGTGAAGTACAGAATATCAGTAGATGCTTTAGGCTTGTACATCTTAGAAAAATTTTAAGGAAATAACTAACACTCACAAAAATCAAATGGCCACCAAACTTTCGTCAATTTGTTTTTTGCAGCATTTTTGTAATTTTGTTAATTTTTTATTTTGATGTTGGTTAAATCCCCGTCTCTATCTCTCTTTTCCTTTTTTTTTTTTTTTCTTTTGTAATGACACGTCCACTTTTAAATTTACCATTTATTTCAGGGGTTTTTTATTTTGTCATTGATTTTCCTGCTACTTACTTCTGTAAGTCTTGTGTGATACTTTGTGGTACACGAGAATTTTTATCAACTCAATAAAAAATTGGGGAGGAATTTGAATCTCATCCCCCTTCTTTGAGTCTAACAGATGAACTTACCAGCATACGAGTTTATCTTGTCCAATCCCTGCATATATAAGAAACCATACAATGTGGCACCACTTGTTAAGTTTTCAAATCATTTTATCGAGTTTGGAAACAAGACATGCTCTACACCAGTTGCACCGGGTTTCAAAATAGGTCCAGCAATTTAAATAGGTCCAGGTCCAACTAGGTTCCAAAGATATAATAACTAAAACATGCAATTAAAATGTGAAATTAAAACATTAAATAGGTGAACAAATTTAAAGAACAACTAATGATTGTTTTAAAGCTCATTTGTCAAAAAGAAATATTTTTAATCTTTCATCTGATTTCTTAATATAGGTGGTGATTCAAAGACGAGGAGATTACGGTAATGGGATGGATTACTTCAGCAAGAACTGGGCGCAATACAAAACTGGATTTGGTGATATAAAGAGAGAATTTTGGTTTGGTAAGTTATTTAAAGCTGTTAAATTTCACAAAATTATGTAGAATTTCTTTAAGGACAAAAATTCGAAAGCATTCCCAGGATATGTGCATTTGAAACTAATATTAATTATGATAAATAAATAATAAAATAAAAATGATATATCCGCCATGAATGATTTGTGACATTTTGTTGTATTATAGTTATTTATTAATACTAGATTAAGATATTAAAAACACATTAAATTCATAAGGCTAAAACGTTTCGAAGCGTTTGTTAAAATATTCATATTGTATATATACTTATGTACAGAAAGTAAAGTAAGTACTTAAAAAAAAGGTATATATACAAAACATCAGAAAAATGGAACTGCATTTCAAAAGTAAATAATTAAAAATAAGAAAGTTTCAAATCATCAAGTTTCCTACAATATCATTTTAATATGAAATTTTTGCCCTGTAAACGTCCAAATGGTAGTATATCACGGATTCTAGATTTATATATCACTACTTGGTTGGTAAGATTAACCCTCATACTTAAATTGCATATGTAGTGCGGGTTGGGCAACCAGATTATAACTAAATGCGATTGAGTTGAGATATTTCAGGCACAGGTTGGAGAACTCGCAGCTTTATTAACACATGCATAAACATATACAAATAAAGACATACAATAAAGACATTTAAAGACAGATCATAATAAAAAGGACTCCTTTCTAAGCAGAAACTTAGTACACGGAAATATAGCTGCATCTCGATGTTTGTAGGCCAACTAATACGTAGGCTGTGTTAAATATAGTTTCTCTCGTTGTGAGGTTTGTAGGGTCAACTAATACGTAAGGTTGTGTTAAATATAGTTTCTCTCTGTGTGAGGTGGCCTCATGGCCAATTGGCTAGCGATATGGCCTTTGGTGTGTTTCAAGTTCGAATCTGGCGGTGGCATGGATGTTTGTTAGGGGTTCGGAATCATCGTTAAACTGTAGGCCCCGATCTGTTTACCCTAAAGTATGCAAAAATGACCATAGAGCGATAAAAACGAAACCAAATCTCGGAGAGAGAGACTGTAAACTATCCGTTTATCAACAGAGAAGTATGGTTGCGTTATACTTTTCCTCTCAGATGAGAGTCTCGAAGCCCTATAGGCCAAAGCTCCTGAAAGCCATAGGGGCGCTCTTGCCAGTGTGAAGGAGGAAGCACGATTATACATAGATTCGCGATTTTCATAGTGTAGCCAGAAAGCGACTTTCCAGATCATTGCATTTCAGAAATCGACAGGACTATCGTTCGGATGTCAATTAAGCAATGAGGGGAACTTAACATTGTTTAGAAATTGGTTAATGGTTTGCGTTTTTAATGTCAAAATAAAATCATTAATTGCCATTTTTACTTCCCAGTATTTGATTTTGAAATCTCGGTTATGTTTTTTTAATTACTTTTTAAAAATTGAGTATAAAGATTTGTCCAATAGATGAAACTAAATTTAAAGTAGAAATGCCCATGAATTTTATCTACTATTATGTTGATCTGTAAATAAATAAATGTAGAAGAAAAAAAAACTAAATTCGTTGCACAGAATAAAATTTTCGTTTTATTCATCTAGCATATAAAAAAACAATCAACAAGTTTGTTTAATAAGTATAAATTCTATCAGAAGGAAGTCTATTTATGAATTAAGTACATGCATTTTTTTTCAATTTCAGGGAACGACAATATCTTCCTAATTACAAATCAAGCCCGGTATTCCATAAGAATGGATCTGACACATGGAAATGGAAAAACTGCTTTTGTTGTTTACGAAAACTTTTGGATAGACAACGAGGAAAAGCTGTACACTTTGCATATATCACAGCCCAGTGGACCTGCTGGTAAGTGACATGAGAAAAGCTCACTAAATTACGGAACTAAAATTGACTACTGTGACCAAAAGTAAGACCAATTATTTTTTTTTCAAAAACTCTTTATTTATTCTTCAAATTTATTTCATCGCCTTCAACATCGCTTTAATCGCCTCCAGACAAAATGCACTTATGCCAACTTTTTTTCAATCCTCAATGCATGCTAAAAGTCATCGGCAAGGATGGCCTTCAAAGCGCGTGGCGATTCGTTGAATCTCTTCAATCGACTCTAAGGTGGGCCCCGGAATGGTCCTTTGAGTTTAAGGGAATAGCCTAGGAATAGTTAGGGAATAACATTCTATACGTTTCCTGCAAACAAAATTGAATGCAAGTTCTTTGCTCAATTAATTCAAACATTTCAAAAATCGCCGGAATCATTTTTAACGTCTCACAAAGCCAAGCGTAACTCAATACAGTATTGAATATTTTGACGTGAAATTTCACACAGATGTCGAGGACACAAGTAAACTCTTTTTTCACTCCAAGTTATTGCATACATTGATGTATTAAGAAAAATAGAGAACATGCTATCCTACTATCCAAGCTACTAAGATTTTTATTTGTTTTATCGTTGATGATAATAAGGAAACTTTGCAGTGAAGATAATATTCTGGAAGTAATGTATTGTTTACTTATTGTTGAAATTGTTTTTTAATTATGTTGTTGTTTCTTATCCCATTTGGTCAACATCAACATTTAGACAAAGTCCATGAGCCCTTGTTTTAAAACGACGAATCGGGATAAAGGGGTAAAAAATGCGGCTTCTTTTTTGTTTCTGTCCTTGGAACAAAGACGATGAAGCACCAAAGGGAGAAATCTGACTTTACCCCTTGGTTATAGCCCCGGGCACTGGGTATCCATTTTAGTCGCCTACATACCTAATTAGTGGGCTACAGTGGGTCTATTCACATGTGTAATGATGTGTGATTACAAATTAAAATATTTTATAAAACAAGATTCCAGTAAATGAAAAAATAATTTTTGATATAAAAAGAAACAATTAATTTATCATATAATTTTCAAATTTCTCTTCAATTTCATATCGTCAGTAATATAAGCTTCGGCCTGCCTTATTAATAAAATATAACAATAGAATTGCTTTTGCCAAAAATATAAGACATCCCCCATGCAAGTTTTTAATAACTTATATATTTTTTTTATATAACAATCAATACATGTTACGGGGTAGGGCTGTCAGCCCTGCGCCCAACGCTCAACAGTCAATATAATTATACAAACTTTAAATACTTAAATGCATATTTCTTCTTCTTCATTGGCATTTTTGGCGCAACAGACCCAAGTTGGCCCATAGCCGTCTGCCTACTTGCAGATTTAGAGACAAATGTTTTTCTTTTTACGGTAGGTTTGTCAGCCCTATGACAAATAGTCATATTAGACAAGGGGGCCTACGGTTTAAAGTGACCACTACAAACATCCATGATCGAGTCATGGATGTTTGTAGTGGTATCATTCGGATCGAGTCCATGGCACCGCCAGGACTCGAACCCGAAACCTGTATCACCCAGTGCCAGAGCACTAGTCACTCGGCCATCAGGTCCCAAACACATATTTACCCCATTGGAATTACAGGATTGGAATATTTTTTTTTTTTTTTTTTTTTTTTATTTATGTCACAATGCAGGAATGTACTCTCTTAAAAAACCTTCTGGGAGTAGTTACTCGCTTTCTCACCTTCCTAGATAACAACATTAATCCATCGAAAGAATGTTGCCATTATAACGTGGTCAACAAAATTAGCGAGTTCGTAATCGACATGGCTATACATCAAATGTTTCTTAATCGTAACTAATAAAATGTTCGTTAAAAAACTGTTTTTGTTTTTCTTGGTCATTTTGAAAAAAAAGGGGGATCCATAACCAACCACGATGGGAAACCATTCTATACATGGGATCGGCCAAACACATCTGACGGAAAGAGACCCGAGAAGATGCATGAGGGTGGATGGTGGAACAATGCTTTTCCCAGCAGCACCCTTAATGGACTGAACAGAAACGGACAACAGTGGGTTAACGAAATGGACGCCATCCAGTGGATGGATTTTGGAGGATTCCAAAATTCTTTAGCTGCTACAGAAATGAAAGTACGACCCAAGAAGTTCCACGCAAAGTAGAAAGTTGCTGATTTTTGACTAGAAGTTATTGACTTGAACGTTCTTGACAATTGCTAACTATAAAAAAAAAGAAGATAAATTCCGTTCATTACTGTAAAATTGTTATCAATGCATTAAAATAATATTAAATATGTATACACATTACAGCAAATCAAATTCTTTGTTAAAGATTCATACATAAAAGTAAAAAGTTCTTTTTTGCTTTCACTCAACAATTCTTGATAATTTCTAAATTCCATTTGACTCACTGGACGAGATATATATTGCATCCATTATCAGATAACACTATTGTATCTGTTAATAACTGTATGAATTTAATTCACTCTGAAATTACCATTAAAAACAGAAAAAATGTACATTAAAGTTTTAAAAGAAATATTCGCAGTTTTATTGAATGTTTGTTTGGTGATACAAATGGATGTATATTAAATTCAATAATCAATCTACTAATATACCATGAGATCAGTGACATTAACTATATTTATTAGACTACTGAACTTATTAGCTATAGTAGAACTTGTAATTCAACTTGCAGCCATCTTGTCAATTAAATTGCCGATTGAAGATTGCTGAACTTGAAGGTTGCCTTCCTCTTTTTCCATCTAGTGGTTGTAATTTAGCAGACATCCTTAACAATACAAAGTCTTTTGAAATTTCCCACTTCAAAGATGAAATGGAAAATCAAAATGCCTGTCTTTAAGTTCTATGCCGTTTTCTATTAACAGATAAAGTAATATCATAGATTTAGAATTCTCTATCCTTTAATCAATAGAAATTCAGCTTTAACTCTTAATCTCAAAATTCTAATATATCTCTTTTATCTTCGTCCAGTATTGGCTTATGCAAACCCAGTTTGGGGTTCTGTTGCACGTACAAATTTTGAAATTATTCAAAGGCTTGAGAACAAAACTCTCAGAATGTTAACGAATTCACCCTGGTACTTTCGTAATGACGATATTAGACGAGCTCTCTCGATTCCAAGTTTAAGACAATTTGTTCACAAAATTTCTACTAAATTCTATAATGATATGCGAAAATTAATAACCCTGTATTAAATATCCTACAAAATTACGATTATGATATTTCTTCCCGCAAACATAGCAAAAGACCTCGCACTGTTCTAAATATTTTTAAATTAATTCCTTACAACTGCCTAGACGAAAAAAAAGTTCGCTTTTCTCCTAATTTGTCATTCGGGGTTATTACATGCAACTGATTCCATCAACATCTACATTTTTGATATTTTCATTTATAATTTTTATTAAATAAATAATTTCTCTTTTAAAAAAGGGCATTTAATTATCTATTTTGCTTATTAACTCAAAGGGCATGAGACCATCGCTATGTTTCAACATTTTACAATGAAGGAGCTAGCGGCCGCTACGCGGTCAAGGATCTCTATATTAATCTACAATAAGAGCAATATCATAAATTAGAAAGGGATCTCAGAAAAGAATCAGCAATAAAAATAGTATGGAATCATAGAACTTTTTTAGAAAAATTAAAATTAATTTTATTATACTTGGGAGTTCAAGGGATTTCTAATATCCCTCGCTTCTGAAGCACTAGAAAGAATTGGTAATCATTCGAAGAACTTTATTTTCAAGTCTTTGAATGATTTTCATATTAGACTTGGCTTGCAAAGAGCCAAGCAGTAAAAAAGTTAAAAGTGAAAAAAGATTTTGAACTTTTTTTCCAATTAAGTAGCAATTGACAACATCTAACAATCAATTCTAACTTTCTAACATTCATTTTTTTTTTTGAGAAAAATACTTCAAATTCTACATTAAATTTTTGCATCTAAAACATTAACACCTAAACTTATCAAATTTTGAAAAGAATTATGAATAAAACTTAGGGATATTTTAGTGTTTATGAATTATTAGTGGACTATAATTCCTATATGTATGAATTATAGTGCTCTATTAATTAATTCATATAGTCCACTATATATTATAGTGGACTATAATTATAACTGAACATTAATAAAGTCAGTAGTAGTCAAATAATAATCAATTTTTTCTTTATTCATATAAATGAAAATATTTTATTGTTATATTAAAGCTGCAAATAAAGAAAAAATTCCATTATATTTATGACATAAAATCAATTGCTTTCTTTCAATAGGTTAGATAAATTTACACTCCCTCATGTGCACCAATGAATTTTAAAAAAGATTAGATGCTAAAAAATATGGCCAAAGTTGTTCTGCACACAAAAACATTTTTTTAGTTACTAAACAACGGACAAAAAAGAAATCAATAGCTTTTTTTCAAATCTAGATTAACAGCAATTAACACCATAATAATCCCTCTTGACATATTGCAGAACAGGTTTGATAATCCATTTAACTATACATACTTTAATAGCACGCAAAATCATTAAAATTTTTAATTTTTTTCATTCTCATATCATATTATTTCCATCAATTTCCAATATCCTCAACTTACATTGTTTCATTTTAAAAAAAAAATTCTAGACCGTTTTCTATTACCAGATAAACTAATGTCATAAATTGAGAAGGGATCTCAAAAAAAAAAAGAGTTAGCAGTAAAAGGTATAGAATCATAGAACTTTTTTTTAAAAGTTAAAAAGGAATTCTATTATATTTGTGAGGTGGTGGGAATTTCTAATATATCTAATCAAAGTTTTTGGTGAAACCAACTTGTTGTGGGATCATAATTTTATTTCTTTTCAGGAATTTTAAGGTATTTAAAGATAGAGTTCTCCGCCATTTTGTTTACAGAAGAAAGTAAGAAAATATGCATTTAGCTAATGGTTTAGTAGGCTTTATTTACCTGGCTTAAGAAGGGAATAATACTTGCAGTTTTCTAAGAGTTGAAGAAATGAAAGATAAAAAACATAATTAATAAATCGCAAATTTTAAGAATAGTTTTGAAGGGAAGATTTTTAAAGTATTTTGTTAGTAATATTATCTGAACCAGCAATCTTTAATGTAGAAATGTAATTTATAACAGTAAAGGATTTAGCATGGATTGTTTAAAAGTTAGAAAGATAATTTCAGAAATTACTAATAGAGTTTTAAACGAAAAGATTAGTAAACATACATAACATATTATTTTCATTGAACTATTCCTGAAAGCTGTCTGCAATTAGCTTCATCTTTAAGGTCATTAACAATAATTGGAGAATAATTTTGATCAGTAATAATAGTCTAAAGTTAGTAGTTTTACGTTTACGGCTCCTCAGATGGAGCCGCCAGCATATGATTCAGAGTACGCAGTTGGGTTTCCATGGTTCTTGCTTGCAATGATAGATTATCTGAACAGGGCAGTCTGCGCAAAGTTATAAATATGCTTATTCACAGAATCCCTGAAGAACTATTGTCAAACATTTCTTGCTTTATTTTTATTGTTGATTTTTTTAATATAATTACAAAAAAAATGTCTTTTATCTTGGAAAACAGTTCTAGAGGAAGCATGGTATGAATTAAAAATATTGTTTATGAGCGAGTCAACTTCAAAGTGTAATTTTTGAGGGGAATTACATGCTGAAGCAAAGTAATTAGTATTGTTGTCAAGATGCAAATTAAAAGCAACGCATTAATTATTAAATTAAAGTTGACGCATTACATTTCTGAGGAATTCGAGAAATTATGAAAGTTAACAATTATCGGGTTGCGGTCAGAGATAAGGTAAGGTTCTAAGTTAATCTCATAATTACAGTGGAAATTATTTACATAAACAAGATCAATAGTGGAAGCAAAATTTTGACTAAAACAGAGTAGGACTATTAGCGGCCAAAATATCAGGATCATATTGATTAACAAGGTTCTCAAGAAAGATACACCATACACAGATACCATTACACCTGGCACAGCCATGCGAAGTGTGGTGAGCGTTAAAATCTCTATATAAGATAATAGAAGTATTAGTGGACAAAGAATATTAATATCACGATCAAAGTTAATTTTAGTAATATTATTAGGTAGAGGCAATTGTTACTATAGAGGTATTAGAAAAGTTAAACATATAAAAATATGTGAATAATTTACTAATTCCAAAAGCGTTTCCTATAAAAACACTATATGTAGTTGATGGTTTTTAAAAAATAAAAAAAAAAAAAACTCAGCAAAATTTAATTTGTGAGATCGAATTATATTTGGCGGAAACTTGGGAAAGAGTGAGAGATCAGGGAAAAGCATCAACTTTACCTTCATCCAAAGTGAGATTTTTTTTTAATTTGTTGTTTGTGTTTATTGGATTAAAGTTTGAGATAGTTTAAATTTCGGCAGTGTTACGCTTAGGTGAATGTATAAAACCATCATTATCAGACGTAATTAATAGTTTGAGTTTGAGTTAGAATTAATTTTACTGTGGTTAAGGTTATTGGAATTAGCGATTAAGTGACCAGCATCGCTTTTCAAATTTTGTTTATGTTTGTAAATATGAGTGGCACAGTTTTCAACGGGGCAAGAACCCAAAAGATTTCCTTCATTGTGTGTTCTTATACAACAGATTCTCATTTGACTTGGACAGTAAGTAGTCCAAATTTTTAAAGTTTCCATTAGAAAAGGATCTTATTGTGCAGATATAGAGTTGCATTTTGTCATACAGGTAAATACATATTTTTCATAGTTAGCAATTTCCAATTCCATATTTTTCACATATATTGATATCAGGAGTTCAGAATCCGTTTTATCCATCTGCGGCAGGAGTCATCTTTTCATTTTGATATTGAGAAGGAGTTGTGGATACTTTCAGCGGGACCAGAAGATGCCTATTCGCATCGTTCTCCATGTTTGCGCTTAAACATGGAAGCAAGTTACGACCATTCGCACCAAACGCCATTGCCCCTGTAAAGATCTAATGATAATTACAAAATTATTAAAGGTGTTACAATATTAATATCGCTAGAAGGCACTGGTGCCAAATTAGAGCTTTTGTAATGTTATTTTTACCTCCACCATATGAAATGTGGGTAGAATAGAACGGCAGCAGGATGAATCTTCCACTACCATCTATATCGCTGATTAAAAGTTGTTGAGGTTTACTTCTCGTTTTGAGTCTCAATCAAATCAGAAAATCATAAAATAGTTTTTACACTGTAAACCAAATGGTCCGTTTTCCGCAGCAGCTAAAATAGCTGGATTTTTTTAGTTTTTCAATTTCGTTTTCAATTATTTGGATTCATGTCAACTAGTACTGGTCAACATGGGCACAGAAATTCCAAGTTAATCGGTTTTAAACCGTAAACGCTCACGTTTAAAAGGACAAATAAAGAGACTGACTAATTTTTGAATAGTAGTAACTTCACTGAGCCAAGCAAAGTGCGAGTCAAATTGAACTCAGTGCAAAAAATGAAAGTCAAAATCGACGAATTGCGAAATGAAAGCTTTGAAATTATTCCAGAAAAAAATAGTGAGGACTTTGAGACTACATTCACAAAAATGGAAGAGATCATCGACACACTTGAAGTGAGTCTTCTGAAACTGAATACTTTAAATTGTAGTCCTGAAATTCATGTAACTACTGAAGTTATTGATGCTAAAATTAAATTGTCTACAATTTCTTTACTAAAGTTTCCTGAACAATATGCAGAATGGTTGCCATTTACATCCCAGTTTGTAACATTAATTGAGAAGAACAAGCAGCTATCAGATTCCCAGAAATTTTCCAGTCTCCCTAATGGGCAATGCGAAACAGTGGCAAACTTTGATGATTCGTATACTTCAATGAAGTATACTTCATGAAGCACAATAGAAACGATAAGTGAATAATTAACCAGTTGTTAATGGCAATGAGAATCAATTACTAAGTGTTCACAAACCAAGAATTGAATTGGTCAAAAGAATTAAGAAATATGATAGATAATGCACTTAGTCGTTTAAGAGCATTGAAACAATTAGGTTTAGAGTTTAACGAATTGAAGGAAGCTATTTTAATTAATATTATTCTGCAACGTATTGATGATGACCCAAGAAGAGTCTTTGAAATGTCTCTAACTTGCAATCATTTACCGAAATGGAAGGATTTTATTGAATTTTTGTTAAAACACAGCCACGCGCTAGAAAATGCCCAAACCAGTGCTCTCAATACAAAACCAAAACTATAATTTTCTTCTAAAAAACAAAGTTTTGTTTTCCAAATTGATAAATTTGCCTGTGTGTATTGTATGCAAAATCATTTAATCTATAAATACCAAAAATTTCTTAGTTTGTCAATTAACAAATTAAAGGAAGTGCATAAATTGTAGCTTTGTTTCAATTGTTTAAATAAACACAAAGTGTAAAACATAAAGTGTAAAGTAAATAATAACAAGTTAAATTACAAATGCAAATCGTGTTCAAGTAACTATCAAACAGTTTTTCATGGGGCCGATTTAATCGGAAACGAAAGTAATATATTAACAAAATGCTTTAATGAAAATTCTAGTCATAACTTTACTTTCCTTGCAATGCCAGTAATGTCAGTATGTTTAATTTTAACTAACTGAATAACCGAAGCTCTGTTGCGCATGGGGAAAAGTGGAGTGATAATAAATCCCAATGACAACATATCATTGCTCGCATCATTTATTTTCCTACTCGACCTAGCTTATTTGGCGTCGAAAACAATTTTGCAAATTCTGGAAAAGAAATGGGAATTTATAGTCCACGACGTTTGTATAAGTAAAATTTGGCAAGATATGTTTTTCAATTTTGTTATGTGGTTCCAATAAAACAAGAATTAGCTGCTGCTGAATATTTTGCAGGTGATCACAAATAAAAATTTTTGAAAAGAACCAGTCTCTGATGCATCTACATCTACATCAACAGATAACTTATCCATAGGCATCATCATTGTTGAATAAAGATGTCGAGTACCTGAACGCGAAGCGTTCATCTACTCAATGGTTTGTGTAGACAGTAGGAAAGAAAAGTCACGATAAATAATAGTAATCGTATGATTTGAGAGAAAAAAGAAGAAAGTAAGAAAAATGTAAATCATCGGTGATGAAAACATAACAAGAAATTTATGATCAGTAAATATGCGTTGAATATGCATTGAAGTAAAATATCTAAAAAGCGATAAGTGAGCAGGAAATTACGGTGGTTTGAGGCTTCGATTCCATTTTGAAGTAGAGAAAGGATACTTGTATTTCCCATTCAATTGCGTAAATATAGTTTGTGCCTTGATGAAAGGGTTTTCGTGAGTAGCAGTGTTATTGAAGAAATTTCTAGAAAGTTTTGTAATATAGTTGAGAAAGTTTTGTAATATAGTTGAGTTTGTAGAGAAGAAGTTTGTTTGATAAAGTTAATTTAGAAAATTTATTAATGAGTGGTAGAGTGAGATAAAATTTTTTTCCAACATTTTTCTTTGATTTTATGAATATGAGCTCGAAACGTAAGTTTATTGTCTATAATTAAACCGAGATATTTAATATTAGTTGCCCATTCAATTTGTTGATCAAAAAGGGAGAGATTAATATATGGTTGTCTGGCGTGTCCTTTTCGGAAAATGATGGCTTGAGATTTAGAGACATTAATTGCTAGGAGCCATTTAGTTAGCCAATCCTCTAGGACAGGGATAGGCAACCTGCGGCTCCTTGGATGTGAAACTGCGGCTCTTTAGTTCCATACGCAAATATTATTTATTTTAACAAAAAAAAAAAAAAAAAAAAAAATTTTTAAATCGTTCTGAATCAATTAACGAGGAATCTGAAGAACTGTTTCGTGATTTCAAAAACAAACCAGAAATCTTGAAAAACATCAAAGATTTGCCAATATCCGCTAAAACAGTACAAGATAGAATCGCTAAAATATCTTCAAATGTAACATATTTGCAGGTGGAAGATATTCAACTTTTTCTGCCTTATCACTGGCTATAGATGAGTCTTGCGACATAAAATTCACGGCACAAGTTGCCCTTTTGTCAGGTATATGTCTTCCCAAGGTCCAAAAGAAGAACTTCTAGGATTGCTGCCGCTCTCGGGACAAACTAGACGGGAAGATATAGCGAATGTCGTGCAAAAATGCCTTGAAGACAATAAGATCGATTTAAATAAAATCGTTTCAATAGCAACTGATGGAGCTAGAAGTATGACAGGAAAAAATAAAGGGGCAACAGCGATTCTTCAGAGCAAAATAAACCACGAAATTCTTACGTTTCATTGCATAATTCTGCGTTTCAATGCCCCAAGAAGCGCTTTGTGCCCAAACATTTCCGGCCGAAATAGTTGAGATCATGAATTTGGTAATCAAGATTGTTAACCGCATCTTGTCAAAAGCACTCTACCATCGTCAGTTTAAAGAATTCATAAACGACATGGAGACTCAGTATTCCGACCTCCTTCTTCACAATAAAGTGCGATGGCTCTCCAAAGGTCAGGTGTTGAAACGTTTTGCTTTGTGCTTGAATGCAATAAATACATTCCTAAATACACTCATGTCCATAAATTAAGGATAATGAAGTTCAGGCAAAGAAAGAGACAGAAACAAAACAAATTTGACTTATTTGTAAAGTCTATTTATTAAACAAAAGGTAAAGAGCAAAAAAGATGCCACATGTTTGACATAATTAATAAAAATTGCGATTTTTTACTCCCTGGAGCAAATTTCAAAAAAAAAAGAATCTATTTACAAAAAACAGTATAACATGGTTAGTATGATGGTTAATATGGAGTATGTCTCTCGGACGCTGCAATACAGGCCTTACATCGCCTAGGAATGCTGAGTATCAAATTATCAATCTGATCTTGGGGAATATTACACCACTCATCAAGCAATGCCCTCCGAAATTCCGGTTGACGGGCTGCAATTCGTCGGCCAAGCATATCCTACACATGCTCTATTGGATTCAAGTCCGGTGAGTATGCTGGCCAATCTGTACGGGTGATATCCTCCATTTGAATTCATTCGTCTACAATGTTTGCACGGTGAGGACGGGCGTTGTCATCTATAAACAGAAATTCAGCACCCATGGCGCCCCGAAACAAACGTACATGTTGTTCCAGAATGACATCCCGATAGATGTGGCCGGTCATCGTTACACTCTGAACATGCAGGTCAGTTCTGGAAGAAAGAATAATTCCTTCCCAAACGAACCATCCTGCACCACCGTAACAGTGTCGTTCAATGGTGTTCTTTTGGTGGTAACGGGTACCTGGCGCCCTCCATATGAAAGTCCGGCCAGAATCAGACTGCAAACTAAACCTGGACTCGTCGGAAAACATCACACCAGACCACTGTAGCTGAAGAGAGCTGACGAGACAGGTCTGATGCTGTGCTCCGTCTGTTTCTTTTGGCAGTAACTGCTAAATACCGGTCCTCATTCGGCGTTGTAATTCGGGGGCGACCTGTGATGTAACATCTACTCACATTACCATCATCTTGGAATCGTTGCCAAAGCCTGAAGATGCCACTCTAGGTGATTCCAAGTTCCTCGTATACTTCCAGCTGGGTACGTCCACATTCCAGTCGTCCGATAATTCTACCACGTAAAAAATCATCCAAATGCTTCCTTTGTGCCATAACCATGCTGTTATTGCACTGAAAGGCTTTTAAAGCGCTTGTGAACAATTTTACTTCTTTGCCACCATTCCTTATATACCCCGCTCGTCATTGCGACGTACTATCCGCGCCCTCTGGTGGTTTCCTGTAATTTGCATATTCTTCTTCAAGATGTGTGTGATAATTCTACAGGTGAAATTTTTATTTTAGAGTTCAATTTCTGTATGATTCTGAATTATCCTTAATTTATGGACATGAGTGTAAAAGGCAATAATCACCGTGAGTTAGAGAACGGCAAATGGTTGCAAAAATTTTACTTTATGGTGGATATCACAGCGAAATTAAATGAGCTGAATCTAAAACTGCAAGGAAAGGGAAACCCAGACTATGTTTTGGTAGAAGAATTGGTTTGTTTTTGAAGAAAAATTAATTCTTTTGGCAGAAGATATTCAGAGCGGTATATTACTTCATTTTCAATTTCTAAAGCAATATTGTGATAAAACTAGTGCAACTGTTGACACGAGGTACTTCAGCACAGTTATAAAAAAATTAAAGATGAATTTGCTGATAGATTTCAGCGATTCCAAACCAACAAAACCACTCTAGCATTCATAGTAAATCCTCTCAACACAAATAGTAACGAAATCCAGATTGAGCCATTTGGAATTGATACTGGATCTCTAGAAATGCAATTGATCGATTTAAAAGTAAAGCTTCGTGGAGTGGAAAATTTACAGAGTTGAAAAGCAAGTTGGGAGAGTTGGAGGTCCAGAAATGTACACTGCGTAAAAAAAATAGGAGGACAGTGTTTTTGCCAATTAATATCTCTTATTTTCTCCTAACTACCAGATATTTATGCAGATTTAGTTTAATGACACTTTTTTTCATTTTAGGCAAAAATTAAACATCTACCACTAATATTAATATTAAAATTAGTATATATAATTTCCGATGCGTAAAAAAAAAAGTAGAAAGACACTTTGCAAATGTATTTAATTTAGTGAGTTGTTCTTTAGTTAAACAGTGATTTTGTACTTTGTTTTATCCTTTTCTGTCAAAAAAATCTAATTTGTTTAAAAGTTACACTGTTTCTCCGTTCTCAGAAATGCCTAAAGGAATACCTTTGAACGATTTTCAAAAAGGCTTAATTTCCGCATATCAAAATGATGGTAAAGGTGTCAGAGAGATTGCTCAATTGTTGCGGGAGAGCCCCAATACAGTTTCAAACTTTATCAGAAATCCTTATAAAAATGGAAAGAAAACGAAGACTGGTCGACCAAAAAAGTTAACACCACGTGATGAAAGAAAACTTGTTCGTGTGCTTAAGAAGAACAAAGGAAGTGTTTCAAAGGCAAGAAATCAAGCAGGACTTAATCATGTGACAGAGAAACAAACAGTTTACAACTATATTACAAGATCTAAAAAATTCATTTTCAAAAAACGGAAACATCATTCTAAGTGGACACAAGCTCACATTGATAACCGTTTAGCGTGGGCTAAGGAGCACATATCCTGGACTACAGAATGGACTTCTGTGATATTTTCCGATGAAAAGAAATTTAACTTAGACGGTTCAGATGGATATCAGCACAACTGGCATTGTCTGGGGAATGAAGACGAATACTCTTCAACACGACAAATGGGAGGAGGGAGTTTAATGGTTTGATTGGCTGTTGGATACGGAGGAAGGACAAGTCTAGTTTTCTTAAATGGTAGGCAAAAACATACAGACTACATTCAAGTGCTGAATTCGAACTTCTTCCTTATGGCTCTGACTTGGGGGTGAAGAGTGGAAGTTTCAGCAGGACGGAGCTTCCATTCACACCGCGACTGGAGTCAAAAATTGGTTCCTAACAAATAATGTGGATATTTTACCATGGCCAGCCAAAAGTCCTGACCTTAATATAGTGGAAAACATCTGGGCAATGCTAGTTCGTTGAGCTTATGCTGATGGAAGGCAATTTGATTCGCTAACTCAGCTTCGAGAAGCATTGAATGACTCGTGGGACAAGTTTTGTCAAACAGAAGTTCAATCTCTATACAATTCACTTCCAAACAGAATATTTTAAGTTATAAAGGCCAATGGGAAGAACATACCTTATTAAAATCACTATTTTTTCATTCATTATAATGCTGTCCTTCTACTTTTTTACAAAGTTTCAAAAAAAGAGAAACTATTTTTGTTGCCATTAATATTTTATGTTTGAATATCATAATTCTGATGTTAAAATTATATTTTTAAAATATTTGTAAAATGTTTCTAATAAAAAATTTTAGTACAAATAAAATATTTTTCGGTTATTGTTACAAAATCAAGTGTCCTTCTACTTTTTTTACGTAGTGTATGTACGTAACCCAACAAAAGTGGACAACTTTAAAAGAAATGCCGCGAGTTGAGGCACTTATATTCGACGCATGGAATAGTCTTCCAGATTGCTACAGTGAGGTGAAGAAGTTGGCATTTGGAGTGCTGACTATCTTCGGATCGACATATTCGCGCGAGCAAGCGTTCTCGTGCATGAATATAATTAAAAGTAAAGTAAGAAACCAACTAACAAATGAAAATTTAGAGTCGTGTTTGAAACTTAAAGCAACAAGTTATGAGCCAAATTTATCCAAACTGTATGTTATTGTTTTTTTTTTTATTTTAAGTACAAATTACATTGTTTAGTAAAGTTTAAATTTTTACTTGAATAACTATGCAAAGCCATCGCTCCCATTGAATTTGTTTGTTATTGAAGTACAAGTTAGTGTTGTAAGTAAATGTTTAATTGATTTAATTTTTTACTTAAATAATAAGTAATTATCTAATAATGAATAAATAGAATGATATAATGAATAAATAGATATGTTTTTCTTATGAATAAATAGATTATTTTTTTTTTTATCAAAAAACTTTATTTATGCGGGTACTAACAAGTGGGCTAGTATTATTAAATCGGCGCTACTAGTATTAAATCCATATGAGTTTTAGTTAGCCCTAACCTTCAAAAGACACGTATATAAATTTGACAGCTGTTGCACTATTAGTATGTGAGTTATAGCATTTTTAGTGAAGCAACTTTAGTTAGTACTATTGAAAGTACTATTGAAGCCAAAAAAAGCTGAAAAAAAAAGTACTATTGAAGCCAAGGCTTGCCTTGATAAACATTATTCGGACTTTTGCACCAGAAATATCAACCATAGAGAAGTGGTTTGCTAAATTAAAACGAGGCGAAATGAGCACCGAGGACGATGCACGCAGTGGGCGCCCCAAAAGAGGCTGTTACCGACGAAAACATCTAAAAAGTCCACAAAACAATTTCTGATAACCGTAAAGTGAAGTTGATTGAGATAGCTGAGACCCTAAAGATATCAAAGGAACGTGTTGGACATATCGTGAAGAAATATTTGTATATGCAAAAGCTCTGTTTAAAGTGGGTGCCGCGCGAGCTCACAATCGACCCAAAACCACAACCAATTGATGATTCTAAGCAGTGTTTGGAGCTGTTCAATCGTAATAAACCCGAATTTTTGCGTCGGTATGGGACAATGGATGAAACATGGCTCCATCATTTCACACCGGAGTCCAATCGACAGTCAGCCAAGTAGACTGCACGTGATGAACACTAAAAATGCTATAACTCACATACTAATAGCGCAACAGCTATCAAATTTATACACGTGTCTTTTGAAGGTTAGGGCTAGCTAAAAATCATATTGATTTAATACTAGTAGCGCCATCTATGTGTCAGCCTGCGAACTTTTCAGCCCACCTATTATTTATTGTTGGCAAGAAAAAAATTTTGTGGCTCTTTAAAAACTTTGAAAAATGTAAATTGCCATTTTTGGCTCTTCCGACTCAAAAGGTTGCCGACCCCTGCTGTAGGATATTCAGAAAATTTTGAAGAGTATTGATGGCATAAATAATAGAAGCAGCTTATCCATAGGCAAAAACATAGAGCTCTTGCTCTCAGCATTTTGTCAGAATGAACTGGTTTCATGACCGGTCGCCGTGAACTGGAAGAATATGTATCCAAGATTGATGTTTGTTTCATATCTTTTCAATTACTGTGCAATTTGAAATGTATCGAAATATTTGTTTAATATTTCCATTGCTTTTTGTTTTATGATTTGCAATGATTTACGACTTTAATATTTAGTGAATAAATATATCCAGATAATGCAAGAGCATCAAATTCTTTACAGCATTTCAATTTACTAATCGAAATCTAAAGGTTAAACTAATAAATTTACATAAATAAGATTATGAAATATCACACGCCAATAATGAGATAAGTGCTCTAAAGTGAAACTCTTTTTTTAAAAAAAAACTATTTATAAAGTAGTTCCTTCTTAATTCTAAAACAATATGCCGATCTAATGAACATCAGGGCATGCCTAGCATCATTTTCACATAGCAGATTTATAATAAGTAATATAGCTAGCAAGAATATAACAGATCATTTGAGCTAAATTTAGAATAATATAAATATATGCATAATTTTTAATTTATAACATGTGGTTAGAAAATAATTGAAAATAATAGGCTATAATGAAACGATTATTGATTTTCAACACGAAGTCTTTTGATTTTTACAATTAATAACAATCAATTTGAGTTACTAAATGTAATATCTTTATCAGAATTATTTAAATAATCAATTTACAAATGAATAATTTCATCATTGTTGAATAAAGATGTCGAGTGCCTGAACGCGAAGCGTTCATCTACTTAATGGTATGTGAATCAGTAGGAAAGAAAAGTCATGAGTTTCGTACGATTTGAAATAATGAATAATTTAAAGACTACTTTCCAATACCTGGAATAGATAACGAAGCCTAACTCGATTTAATGCAATGAAATTTCAATTAATAATTAAAACATTACACCCAAACAGAATATTTTATAACTTTTAAAATATTGAATGTTCAAAAATATAATAACAAAAAGAATATATTAATGTAAGAAAAAAAAAAATAGTAACTCAGCTCACTACAGAAAGACTAAGGGAGTAAGAACATCTACTATTTCCCTAAACCTTCAGAGAAAATTCCCTTTCTCTAAAGGCGGGTCTGGAAATGTTAACAAAAGAGTATTGCTTTTTTTTAACGCACGAGTCAAAACCTGTTAAAACATTTTTTTATCTAACTCAAAGTAAATTGTTATTTAACAAATAATTACGAAATCAGTTTTTTTATTGAAATATTTGTTACTGTTTGTTTGTTTTATTATACGTTAAAAAACATATATAGCTCCTGTTTTCACAACTTAGCTGTATACATTTTTGTTATCGTGTGCATTTTTACATTTAGCCGGCTGCAACTCAATATTGCATTTGTATTATCTTGATTTTATTATTTAATTTGATATTATAAGTGCTTCTGTCAGTTTTTAAACTGAGAAATACTTAAACATATTATTTTACACATTCAATTTTCTGAATCAGAAATGGATTGCTTTTCATTTGTAAGTAAAATTTTACATTTTAAAAATAACGTGTGTAATATTTTTTGTATTTCACTTTTTAATGTCTTTGAAAGAAACCTTTAGGATAATTTTTTAATAATTTAATTTAATTGTTGAAATGCCAAAACTATATTTATGTTTTCATTTAATCATGATAGAAAGCTTTCTATGGTCTATGGAAGCTGGTCCATAATTTTGATTATATTGATTCCAAAAGAATTGCGAGATTGTGTTAAAAAATAAAGTAGCTCAAGAATAATAGTGAATCCATTCTTAACTTTATTATCAAATTTATATAAGATTTAATTTTTTTCAAAAACCACAGATATCTTATTAATGTTTTTTTAGCTTAAACCTACATTTTTGTTTATATGCATAAGCTGAAGTATTGAATTGGTCAACATTCATTTGGATGAGATTTTAGAAGTCCATTTGTCGTTTTTCTTACTATTAACATAGAAATTATATGAAATTAAAGTGAGAAAAATAAGTAGATTCAGTTAGACAGTTCCTATTTAAATTTAAATCATTTAAAATTCATTTGATAAATTAAAGAAATATATGAAATTAACAAATCGAAACAAATTTCTCATTAATATCACAATTCTTATTATTTGAGAAAGATTTGGATCAGTAGAACTGAACTGATTAGCTAATAATAGAATTTTTATTAAAATGTATAAATGTTATTATTAAGAATATAAATAAATGTTAAATTTTTTTTTTAAGAAAAAAAAGTTATGTTTTTTAAGCTACAGGAGAAAATTAATATTTTGATTTAGTATTTCTGTGATTTTAAATTTTGATTGAATCCAACTATATGAGTTCATATTCAATTTTTCTAATCATGATATATTTTAAATGTATCATGTAGACCTGTCTAAAGAAATTTATAGTTTATGCGAATCATCACAAAAAAATAATAATAATAATTATCATACTGTTTAAATTCTTATAGAATTTGTACACTGTATGTAAATTTTGAATATGTAGTAATCTTCATCTTAATAAAATAAGAAATTTTTTTATTTATTACTCAACAGTTATGTTATAACATATTTATGTTAGTTGATAATAATAGTTTATTTCTGTAAATTAATTAACTGTAATGAATAAGCGCCAAGTAGAATACAATTTTGTAGTTCTTTTGAAAACTTGTTTAAATATATTATGTATCAGAGTAACTGATATGAATGTTATCTTATTAAATTTATTTTTAATGAAACAAAAAACTGTATTGAAATTAATATAGCACAATGCTTAAAAAATGTGTATTTACTTTTGGTTTGAAAAATTTTCATATTTATATATTTATGTTTATTATATGTAATTAGTAATTTTCTTTGTGTTTTTGTATAATTTTTATGTGTTCGATTCTCTTCCTTTCTTCTACTTATAAACAGAATAGAAATACATAAGTGTATGATTTATATATTGGATATTTTTGTAAATCACCTTGAAAATTTAATATATAACTTAAATTTTAAATTTATTTATTTACTTGTATTTTGTATGTAGAATGACGAGGTTAATGTTGAAATGTTGAAAGTGGCTAATTCAAAAAGATGAACAATCACAGTAAGTATTTTTTTAAGCATTTATTGTTTCTATGGTTTTAAAATCTTACATATAAAAGCATTTCAAAGTCTTTTTTAACAATATTAACCATTTCTTAAGTATTATGTTTTGCAATAAAATATCTTATGGACACCAAGTTAAAACTGATACCTGTCTCACACCAATTTGTTATCATGCTTGAGGAAAGAAATTATCCATTGTAATAGTATAATTCCTGATTTCCAAATTAATTCTATTGTCTGAGTTTCTGATAGTGACAGTAATTTTACAAAAAAATAGCATGCCTCTTTAATGAAAAACAAACTTTTTAATTAATTCATGAAGGTTTATTAAAAAGCTTTTTTTTTTTTTTTTTATTATATTTTGGTACTTACGTATTAACGGTACCTTGGTTCAAATAAAGGTTTATTGTTTTTTTTTTTTCCCTCTTCCATTCTTTATATGTTATTCCATATCACTAATTTAGAATAATTTGTTCCATCTTATTTTATAACCTATTCCATTCTCTACAAACTTCTCAATAACCATTTTTATTACGAAATTTGCTATATCATTTAAAAAATATTAGTAATTTTTTTATAATCATTGAAATAATATATATCATATATAGACTATAGTGTCAAGTATAGTAGTGTTTCTGAAATGCATTTTGAAAGGATCAATGACCATAGTTTAAGAGATAAATTAAGAAGAAAAAAAAATGAGTATATTTATTTTTACTGTCTTCTTGTTAAATCTAATGTTTTTAAAATAAGTGTTGGCAGTGGAATATAATGTAATTTAATTAGATTTGTGATTACCTATAGAAATAATATTGTTTTCTGTTGCATAGCTATTTCATTTTAATCAACAGTTACAATATTGACATTGTAAAATGTCTATTAATAATATTATTTTTTGCATTTTACTATGGCCAATGGATGTTTCTTTTTGGAATACTTGTTTGACTAATGCCACTAAACCTTCACATATAAATTTTTAAAATGCAAACAAAAGGAAAGTTACAGCAGCTTTAAAACGTTAAACAGACAAAATTTTGAGTTTAACTTGAAATCAAGAGGAGTTCAGGCAGGGAAGAAAAGAAACTATTTGAGGTCTATGGCAATGATGATGCAAACGGAGGAGGGCGAACCTGAGAGAAAACATGGTTGAAGTCCTTGTGTGGTGATAACTTTGCCTACTGAAGAAGGATGAATTTTAGTAGCTTCAGATCCTTCTGAACTAATTTATGCTATTTTGAAGTGGTTTATCTAAAGTAGTCATGAAGACTGGCAATTTCTCAAATAAATCGCAATTTTTTGTAGATATTTTCATTTTCTCTCAAAGAATTGAAGATGGAAATACCCTTAGGATAAAAGTTGCTTTGAGTGATAGATCTGGGTCAAAATCCTTTGAGATTTTTGTTGTAGCTGAGTTTATAGAAGTGGAATGAGGAGCAGCAGATATTTTATCTTGTATGTCATCAGCTTATCATTAATATTGATCTACTTTCGTGAAATAAAAGATCTGTGTTCATAAATAGCAGATTTTGATTTTTAATCGACTTCAGGAATTTTGGTCATCCTCTCAATGCAGCTACATGTCCTTGCATCCTGCAATTTATGCAGATAGATGTTTCGGACGTTCCTTCGATAGGTTAATCTTTTATGATGTATGAAGGCTCACACTTTTAGGCATCGTTTTTGTAATCCATTTTTGGTATGTACTGAGAAAAATGTAAAGAATTATTACTGTATCACAGAGTTTTTGTTTCGATATAACTGTTTAGATTTTATATGGTACATTTAAAAGTATTATTCTGCTAGAAAAGGTCCGTAGTATTTCTTTTACTGATAGACAGATGAAGTAGCAAATTTTTAAAAGGTTTTTTTTTTTAGCAGCACAATTTTAAATGATTTTTATGAAACAAATTTTTGTTGTAATTGCTTTCATTATTAGGTATTTTCACATAGTTTTTGCAGTATGGTTAAAACTGGTCCTTGTGCTACAAAATCACAGCAACCTTTTATTGGTAAAAGAAATCAGTGGGGAAAAAAAAGTTATATTCTTATGTAATAGTAAATGTAAATTTAGTTATATTAAATAAACCTTTACTAATTTTTTCTTGAATTAAACATGTAAAATTCAAATGGCATAAGATAAATTTTTTAGTGGTTTAGAAACAAAGTTTTATATATTTGAATCATTACATGCACAATATGATCTACAGGATCAGAATTATTTGTATAAGAAATTTTATAGATTTTAGATGTCTTTTGTAATTCAAGCATTTTCATCGATTTAACCAGTTCATAGATAAATGGGAATAAAATGGAAATACCATTTACTAATTCGTGTAACTGTTATGTAGAGAAATTTAAATTTTTCATTTGTAAAAATCCACTGTAAAAAGTTGATCCAATTTCATATGTATAAAAAATGTTTAATGCTTTACTATCGACGACATTTTATAAAACATAGTTGTAAACCATGTTTATATATGATAAATCTGGTTGCTTGACCTGCAATATTATTTGCTAAAACTCATTTGACATCTTAAAATTAAAAATCCTTTGAAAGAAAAAATTTGTAACTTACATTTTATATAATATAATTAATATTCGATAGTTTTGAGTAAAATAAAAATTGAATGCTAAAGAATTTTTTTTTTTCTTAGTAAGACTTGGAAAATTGTAAATACAATATTCTATTTTTTGGTAATCTGTTATAATTTACACTTTTCATTTAAAGATTTTAAACTTAAAAATATATATTGTTTTTTTTTTTTATAGTTCAGTTATAAATGCAGAAAGTTGTACAGCTGAAAAGAAAGTTCTTTTAATTTTTAATAAGGTAAGTAAAATATTCTAAAAAATGCTAAATTTTGCTGTTTTAAGATTAAATGATGTCAATTATAGAATGCAGTTATCATGTTTGTATAATATGGAATATCCTGGGATGATAAATTATAAAAAGCCTCAAAGAAAGTCATGATGAATTAAAATTTTGTCTATAACTTGGTAAAGCTGGAAAATTTAACTCCATATATTTTTAATAATATGGGGGGATCTATTGATATGCTTAAAAACTGATATTGTTGTAAAAAATGGGTTATTTATTTCTATTATAAAATGTTTCTCTGTTTTTAAACTTATATATATATATATATATATATACTACTTATATATATTGGGTTTTTTTTTTTTTTTTTTTTACATCCCTTTAAATTTCCTAATCAAAACAAATTATTTCTTTTTCTATGGCATGTGTTATATAAAAATTATTTTACCCAAATATGCTTTATATTTAAATGAAATGTTGATAAAATAGGGATATCTTATATGTGTCATTTGAAGTACCATATTTCCCCCCCCAACCAACACACACACAAAATTCTTGCAAAATCTGCAGGCTATTCACACCTATTGAATTGACTAGTAGCAGGCTATTTTTTTTTGAATTGACAAGTTCTATTTTTACACATATGACATAATATTTAACCTTTTATGCTTTTCATCTTGAAAGAGCGTTTGAAAAATTGTGTTTTTAGATTTAAGGTACTGGAAATATATGCATTTAAGAATTTGCAAGTTCTGAAAATTTGAATTTGCAAAAAAAGAGGAAAATCTTGATTGTGTCACAGTTAATTATTATTATAAAGTATTTTTAATCTTGTCTTTAATCCAGTCTTTTTTCATCTACTAGCATGCAACAATACTCGATGAGCTTCGCATTTTATCTACTTTTGTTAAAGTTCAATTTCTTTTCAATGTCCACAATTACCATTTATTTACAATTATTTATGTTTCCTTATTGTTTATTTTTTTCTTTCATACAAAAGTTTTATAATTTTTGTTGGTAAAAAGCATCTGTGTAGTTTTATAGAATTAATTTTTATGAAATTTTGGAAAAAATATAGTAAATGTTCATTTATTGTACACGAAGATCTATAATCTGCAGATTATAGACAAGAAAATTGCAGTGTTATTTTTGTGCATTTAAAAACAATTTTTATTCATATTTTGTTTCTATTTATAGGAAATCAGTGCTTTAAAAAAAAAAAGAATGAAATAAGTGAAATAGAAAATGTACGTTTAAAACTAGCATTCAACGGCTTGAGGTAATTTTGACAGTTTATTATGTTTGAGTCCTATACAATAAAATTTTTAATACCTTATAATCATAAAATTTATTTAATATTTATAAAATAAAATTATCTTTTTCTATTATTATTACATAATTTCATAAATTTAAATAAAATAATTTAAAATTAATCTATAAAATCATCTTAGTCATGGAAAAACATTGTATCATGCTTATGCTGTCATAAAACAGAATTTTGCTTTTAATTTAACGCTTAGTAAAACATTTCTTCAGCTTTTTAGGTTCAAGATGTTATATAGATGCCAGATCGGTATTGCACTCTCTCCGATCTTATCCTGATTAACATCCTAAAATAGTAGGTGGTATTCACCATTTAGTTTTAAAGAATTTGAATCATCTGTCTTAAATTATCGTTAATTTATGTTTGCAGTTTTTTTGCTTGTTTCTGTGTGTAACATCACCTTTATCTTTCCATCATAATAAATTTAATTTTTATTTTATTTATTTTTTTTTTTTTTTTTTGTCTTTTCTAGAATAGACTAAATGAATATCTTTCGAAACTTGAGGAAATTGGTATGTATTGATTATAATTGTTGATATATTTTAAAATTATCTTGAGTGTTTTAAATTTAAAATAAATACTGTTTTTTATATATTATTTAAGGTTCATTATATTAAATTTGTTAAAGTATAATTTTTAATTTGAAAATATGTATTTGAAATAGCAATATATTACAGTTTAAGAGTTTTAGATAATTAGTTTTACAATTGTTATTATTTAATATTCTTTATATAGAACTTTTAACTCAAATAAAAGGGAAGGAAATTTCTTCAAATAAAGGCAATTCACTTACTTTCAGTTAGAAATATAGTCAGATAAAAGCATAATTACAAATTAAAATTGTTTATAAAAAGCAATACAATCATTTGAAAATTTGTCGTTTTTAATATTTCTATCATTACTTATTTAAATTATATTACTTATATTTCTTAATTTTTTATTCCTTCTTTAAAAAAATTTACTGCTTAGCAGCATTAACAATAAAAAAGAAAGCTATGTCATGCTTTTTCTACTTTACATATATATACTAGTTGACCAAACGTTGTTTTGCCATATACATTATTTCTATAAAATATTTTTTTAGTTAAATAAAAAACTAACTAACTTACTATAAGTGGCGGTTATGATTGGAAGAGGAATGGAATGTTGCAGACAGTGACGGCGTATAAAAATGATAATACACTAACCATTTATTTATTTTATCCTTTATATTTTATTAAATTAATAAATATATTTTTAATTACGTTATATAATAGCTGTATATGCATCAAAAATAGTTATTTACATATTTACTACTAATTATGCCAATTAAAAATAATCAACATGGTTGAACATGGAATGGCAGGAAGTGTTTGCCTGAAATCACCTGAAAGGAGTAACAGAGTGCCGCCAAATAGTTTGTCGTTATAAGTTTATGCTTTCGAATTGCAAATAACACTTACTTTACTGGAATCCCAGATTCGCTACAATAAAGTAAATTACAACACAATTACACCTGTAAGTTAAAAACGCAATAACAGCCATCTTTATTTTTCTTAGAACAATAATAAAGTTGCCAATTTTGCTTAACTAAACATTAACACACGCTACACGTGTAAATATAATTTAATGCTCCACGTGCAAATATAACAGTATTCGTTCTCTTATTATTTGACTTACCTTTAACAATGATAAAACACGTATATTTATTTAACACGTAAATATTTCTCTTTTAAATTAAAACTATTCCCACAAAAACGTTGCGTATAATATATACAGGTAAAGCAACGGCCGCTGTTGGCGCGAGTTCACAACACGTGTTGATTTATATACGATCACTTAATTAAATAAAAGTAAAAAAGATGAAGCCGATTAAGTATTTTAATTTTGTTTAAGCACACGTGCTGTAATGTCACGACTAAGAAATTAAAAAAACACTACATTGTTTTACGAACGAAATTTTAAAAAATATTTAGGGGGGGACCACCCTTATCACTTAGGAGTTTGAAAATAGATTACGACCGATTCGCAGACCTACCAAATATGCACAAAAAGTTTCATAAGAATCGGTCAAGCCGTTTCGGAGGAGTTTGGCAACAAATACTGTGACACGAGAATTTTATATATTAGATATATATATAGAGAGAGAGATGATTGAATATTTTATTCATCTATTTTTTAATATCTGCTTTAATAATTTCACAAAATTCTTTAGTATTAGCCAATAGCTAATTTTTATGTTTATTGAAATCTAATGATAAAATCATTTAATTTATATACCCTTGTCAAAAATGTATATAATTTTAAAATCAAAATCCATTAAAAATGAATTATCTTGATTTTATAAACAAACTGTTTCAGGAGCTGGTTAAATGGTTTGTAAATTCTATAAAAATAGACTTAGAAACTTAATTTCATAGCAGTCAGAGCAGAAATTCTACTATCACATAAATATATTACGTAGCAACATTGATGAAACCAAAATTTTTAATGATTTTTGCCATGGAGTATGAATTTGTTATCAGTGTATATGTTAAATTTCAAAAAATAAATAAAAATTCTTAAAATTATGTAATTGAATTGTTCAGATTTATAAACAGGTCTATTCAGTTGGATGTGGTTATTATTGTTTTAAAAAAAATTGCTGCTAAATAGTTTTTTTTTAAATACAATAAATTTTAAATATAAATTTTGGGGGCAGTTAAAACTGTGATTATCTTCAAAAAATTATAATTTTTTTTTTTTTTTGTTCCAGTGAATTTAAATTAATTTAATTTTCATTTAAAGAGAATATGCCACATTTTAAAATTTAAAAACTACAGTATTGAGTAATACATTTTAATCTATAATAGCAATTATTATTTTTATTTATTTATTTTAAGGAGAAAGAGCTGAAAATGAGCCTCAAATGCCTAACATTGTGCCTTCTTCTCTTCCTGAGATAACAAGCATTTCTGCAAATCATGATAAAAAAATCAGTACTTCATCTTCTGTTTCATTTGCTAATGATCAATGTATGGAATCATCTGTTTGTTTACCATCACTGTCATCTGAAAAAAATAGTAGACAGCAGTTGTTGTAGCACAGACATATTTCAAAATAAAAATTTGAATAATGCAATTATCAAGAAAACAAAAGCTAAAAAACCATTTTTTAAGAACCAGAAAAACGACATTTCCATTTAGAGACAAAGTTCAGCCAGAAATAGAAGATCATGAAGCTCCTATTTGTGCTAACGAATATCATAAGCTTCAATTTCAAATGGAAAAGAATTCTGAAAATCCCAAAAATAATTTGGAAGTAGAAAATGTGCTTGAATCTAATGATAACGATACTTCTACAAGCATTCATTTACAATCTACTAAAAACAACACTGATGAATCTGTTGCAGTAATTAATTTAACACCATTATTAAATATTAACCATGATAAAAATAGAAGAATAAAGAGTACTGCTAGTTCTGAAATTTTGTTACCTGAGGTACATAATAAATCTTATACGCTCTCAGCAAAACATTGTTCTGATGGAATAAAATTAGATCTTAATGTACTCCAACCTGTCAGGTTAGTTTTAAATGTTGATTATTTGAATACATCTTGTGAAAATCTACTTGAGGGAAAATTTTCATTTATTTCATCACAAAATGAATTTTCAGAAAAGAGTATTAATGAGCCAGATTCAAGTACCAATGCAACTCCGATCTCTAAAAATTCTTGTTCTGAAGGAAAAGAAATAGTATCTAAGATAAATGAGGGTAACCATGTTCAAATGACTGATGCCTCACTAGAAAACACTTTAACAACTGCGTTGGATGTAAATTTATTAAATTCTGGGACTGTTTATAAGAATTCAGAAACTAATTTAATCCAAAAAGTTGTAGCAGAAACAGTAAAAATACAGTTGCCAAATAAAACTGGTAATTTTTCATCAAGCAAAGTAAACCCTATTTTATTTAAATCTATCACAAGTTCAGTAAATAAAGATTCTCCTAGTGTTATCGATAATGGTATTTCTGAAGAAATTTTCTCATCAACATCTAGTATCTGTAAATCTCAAGAAATATCTCCAATAAAAAAATTAAGTCAGAATTCATGTCAAACAACTGAAGATCTCTATATTATAACAGAAAATAATCAAGCTTTTAGCTCTCAAATTTGTAATTTTCTAAGTTTCAGGAAGATATTGCTACTGAAAATATTGCTTCAATTGTTAAAAGTTCTTTGAAAACAAACCGAAAACTTTTGATAAGGAAATATGTACGATTCCTTCTGTAGAAAAACATTACAGAATAGAACAATTTGCGAAAGTTCTTGCTTAGAATTTGATAAAATACATTTGATTGTTATAATGAGTCACAAAACAAACCTGCATCATTGCAAGAATGTGAAACTTTACAGCCTCTAATTCCATTACCGCTTTCAGAAAGAAAATATATGGAAGAAATAGGATTAAAAGAATGTTTTGTATTAGTAGAAAATATTGAAGTCCCTGTACATCATGACAAAATTAAACCTATGTTTAATGACTTTGACAGGACCGTTATAAATGCTGATGAAAACAAAAATATGTCTGTAATATCAAAAAATAACTTCTCAGAAGTCTCAATGTGTAATACAGAACCAGAAATACATGCTAAACAAAATTGTAATAGTAAAAAAATAATGAAAATTTAAATTTGGAAGGCATTGAAAATGACTGGGAATTTCAGTGTAGTTCCAGCAGTAGTTCAGAATTGTTTATAGATAAAAATATTAATGATCAATTAAATAATCATCAATGTAAAGAAAAGGTATCAATCTCTGAAGTGAAGCTAGAATTCCTTCTAATTCAAATTCTGCAAGTATGATGAATAATCCTGTAAATATTGATTCAGAAAGTAGTGCAGATTGCTGGGGTTTTCAATATGATTCTGATGGAGGCACAAAATTGGTTGCAAATGATGGTATTGATGGGAATTTAAATGATAAAGGTCCCGGAGTACATAATTATTCCTGTGATTTGCCATTAAAAACAGATTTGAAAGAAGTGCAATTAAAAGAATGCTATGTTTTATTGAAAAAATTAAAAATTCCCTCAAAATTATTAGAAAGACAAAGTCTTACAAAAAAAGATCTTGAAGATATTTCATTAAATGATATTTATGACCTAACCATTGAAAATTTATCTTGCTTTGATTCAATATACAGTAAAAATTTTACTTGTAACAAAAATAAATATACAAAAAAAAGAAGAGTTTATTGGGCTAATGATAACTCCAGTTCTGTTTGGGCTGTAAAAAAAGTTAAGAGAAAAAAAAGAAATATTTCAAAGAAATACACTAGAAAACCTCCACTTTTAAAAAAGAGTTCCAGTAAGGATGAAAATCTCATTGTGGAAGAAGTTACAGATGATGAGTTAAGTGAAAGTACAGTAGAGAATGATGGTCTTTCATTTTTTAAAAGTAAGATGCCTTGCAGGAATAGAAAAAATTCTATCATTTCTGATCAAGATTCTGATATTGATAAAATCTTAAATGTGGAAGATATCAAAAATGAAGAGCTTAGTGAAAGTACAGTAGAAAATGATATTACAAGAAACAAGAGGAAAAATAATAGTCAGTTCTGATGAAGATAACAGTAAAGAAAGTGATATTTTAACGGCAGCTACATTAGATGCCGTTCACCTTTTAAAAAAGAGATGTCACAGGAAGAAAAAAAAATGTCTTGGTTCCAGTGAGGATAAGATCTTTAATATGGAAGATATTAAAAATGAAGAGTTAAGTGAAAGTACAGTCGAAAATGCTACCATAAATCTTTCACATGTGAAACAAAACAGAAAAAATTGTCTGAGTACGGATCAAAATTTTGATATGGATGAAATTCTCATTGTTGAAGAAAATAGCAATGAAGAGTTAAATGAAAGTTCAAACAAGAATAATACTGGAAACCTTTCATCTGAAACAAGTAACAAATTCTTTGAAAATAAAATGGAATCCTTGCATTTTGATCAAGATTCTGATAATGATAGCAGTTTTTTGATTAAGAAAAATAGAAACCTTGAAAACACGGGGATAAACCATATTGAAAATCTTTCTTATGATAAAAAATTGTCATACTGATCAAAATTCTGAAAATGACCACAATTCCATGATAGAAGAAGATAACCAAGAACTAAATGAAAACTCAGTTGAAAAAGACTTACCTATTGAAGATATAATTTATAATTTGGGAAAGGAAAGATTATTTGAAGTGAAAGCAGCCAGTGAAAAAATCTAGTTAAACAAATTTGTAAAGTTAATGAAACAAATTTATCTTCAAACTTAAAGGAAAAATGGAAGTCAATTTTTGGGGGGTTCATTTAGGGATTCTATAAATGAAAGTAATTGTGAAAAATAAAAACTCAGTAGTTGATTCCAGTAATAATGAAGAATCTAAGAAAGAGCAAATTATTAACTGTACAGAAGATAATATAGCTGCTTCTTCATATAAAATCATTGTACTAGAAAAAGAAACTAACAGGTTAGATTCTTTGACTGAATCAGATTTGATTTTAAACAGAAACATTAAGAAAAGGTCAAGTGAAAATACAGTGGAGAATAACCTTGAAAAATATTATTCAAATTGGAGATAAAAACTGTGCTGAAAAGGAAAAAATCAAGTTTCTGAAAAAGAATCTTTATTGCTTGTAAAAAAAATAATGATTTTGAGAATTCAATTCTTGCTTCTGGAAATAGTAAATCTCCTGTTGTAATAACTAAAAAAATATAATATAAATTTTTGCTAATCAAATCTTTAGACAAAGAAGAGGGGATATAATGATGGTGGTACATCTAATGACCTAAAAATTGGCTGAGGAAAATAATTATGAAAAGTCTGTTAAAAAATTCACTGTGCAGTGGCAGTGGTGAAACTACAACTGAAACTCAAACTGCATGGAAACTGAATTTTGAAATGCAATTCAGAATCAAAGATTATTGATGCACAAATGTTTAATGTAAAAAACAATATGTAAATATTTTACTATCACAAGAAATAATGACATTTCATTTACATCTGAGATAAAAGATTCCATTTCTAATGATATAACTGAAACTGGTGGGGGAGAAAATAATATTGATTCTGATTCAGAATCAGAATTGGTTATCGATGAAAGTAGTGGTAAAGCCCGGAGGAAATTGATGTTGGCCCAAAGAATATTAATCCAAATAATGGTGAAAAAGTTAGTGAAATATTTACATCCATAATAGATGATTCTATCGTTAAAAAGAAATTTGCAGAAGTACATCAAACAAATTGTTCTGATAATTTTGAAAATACAGTACCTAATAATTTTGTGCAAGATGAAAAAATAAATTTAACATGTAGTGATGAAATATTCAAATCTGACAGTGATTCTGATTATGATATACTGCCACCGTTGATTATAGATGAAGTAAATGGTACCGAACAGAATTGCAATACTGATAATAGTTGCAATAGTTTTTATGCTTGATTCTTGTAATCAAAAGGAATTTCCTGAAAATTCACAAAACAAATTATGATTCTACAAATTCACTAACAGAAAATTGTAAGATTACTTCAAAAGCTTTTGACACGTCATTAGCTAACATAGATAAAAATCTAAATATGACAACAAAAAATTATAACAAAAGATCCAACATTAACAAAAGGATAAAAATCCATCTTTCAATGATAGTTCACAGTCTAATATTAAAAAAAGAATCACTATTACTTCTAAGATTCCTGAAATACAAGCTAATATTGAAATAAAATCTAAAAAACAGCAAAACCAAGAAATAAAAATTCATAAATCTAAAGTTACAGATACGGAAGAGTCATCAGAATTAAAAATTGATGATCATACTACTTCTATAAATATACAAACTGAAAACAATACGTCACTTTCTAAGCCTAGAACTACAAAAATTTTATGCAAAGAAACGTATTAAAATTATTCGAGTAATTCTTATACAAATAAACATATATATAAATTTGAAACAAGGAACAAAAAATGTTCTAAAAACTGTAAAGAAAAATGTATCAAAGATTTTCTTCAAGGTATTGAATCTATAAATATTTCTAGTATGCATCACAAACAAGACATGCACTCAGTTATTGCTAGAAACTATGTGCGATCTTTATTTACGTTTTTTTTTCACCTATCACCGATCTTTTGCAAGTTTGAGTTATCAGGTTGTAAATTACTTATATTATTGTAGAGAAAATCCTTTCCTTAATTTTACTGAAAATCAAGATCATCTGATATCTAATGCTGAATACTGCATTGTTACAGTTCTTCTAAATATGGAAAAGAAACCAAACCATGCTGGGAGGGATTAATAGAGACCATTTTACGTATTACTCATCAGCTAATTTTAGCAAAAATAAAAGTAATATTTATGGTTTAGATCTTTATGTAGATTTTTTAACAGAAATATATAAATGTAAGGACAATAAAATAGGACCTCTATCTTTATGCTATGATTTATTGAAAGAAAAACACCGTTTTGCACCTTTCCTCATTGTTTGTGTTGCTGAAGGAACTTAGCGAAACCTATTGATGGAAAAATGGAATACACATTGAAACTTCTATTTCACTGTTAAAAAAAGGAATTTTCCTATAATGAAAACAGAACGTAGCTGGTAATGTATTTTAAAATAACTTTTGATTATCGTCTTTTAATTATTGTTTAATAACACTACGCAACCTTTACAAAAACAGAAATTTCAAAATCTTTTCCACAGGTATTTTAAAAATAACTTTTATGGAATTATTGTTTAATATAAACAAAGCAATCTTTTTTTTTTTTGGTTTGTTAATGAGTGAAATTCAAATGTAATTTTTTATATCTTACAGGAAGCATTTCACTGAAACAAATGTGTTTTTACTTTTTGTGTATAATGCTAACAATATTTGTGATTCTTAAGCAGCATAAAAGTGGTTAAGAGGATTGTATTGTTTTCTTAATTAGAAAAAATATTTTTCTATATTTTCTGCATTGTTATGGTTAATATTATTTAAACAATGCTAATATAACAAAAGCTATTTCTTGAGAAAAGATTTTTAAGCAATAGAGATTAGGCATTTAGCATTATAACATTGGGAATTTGTTTTAGGCCCATAATAATAAGGAAGTACTTTTTTCTGTCAAATTAATAATTTGCTCTTCGTTGGCAGATTGTGTTATAATTTTTTAAAGAAAATACAGTACTGCTCAGAAACATTCTTTTCTCCTAAATTATTACAATAGTGATAGCATTGTTTTATTCTCCTAAATGGTTGTTTTTAATTAATTTTTTTTCATATTCTATATTATTCTTTGCTTGTATAAGAATATTTTTAAAAATACATGAAATTGGTTGTGTTAAAAGTTAAATATGAACTAGTATAAATTTTACTTTTATATGATTTTATAATTGAAAGTATGATTTTTTTATTTTTCATTTATTTTTATACTTTTATTATATAAAACTGTATTTTCTTTTCAGAAGAGGAAAGTATCCATTTAAGTTCCATTGCATTTGGTGTTCAAAAGAGTTCAGAGAGCTCTGTTGCATGTGCTTTGTTTTGTAGTTCGAGATAATCTCAAGATATTTTACTATTCCTAGCAACATATCAAATGTTTACAAAAGTATACCATTCTTAAAAGACAGAATTGTTTTAATGTGTTCTTCTGGTAAGTAAATACAATTAAAACTTTAAAATGTTTTCCATTCTTTTTTTTCATTGTTTGTATGCAGTGTTTTTCAATTACTTTAATCTATTATCAGAATTGACTTCAAATTATTATTTGTATTTTTCATAATTTTTTTTGTTATTGCTGTTGCCAGAAGTTTTGTTTAAATATATAAACAAAGTACCTTAAAAATAGTATTAATTTGAATTTAAAACATATTTTAATATAATGATGAAATAATAAATAAATGTAAGTGCAAACCTCAAAGTCATAAAATAGTGCAATCCTCAAAGGGCTTACAATAGCTCTATATGTAATGGGTATTTCTTACAAGGCAAAATTAAATTTTTAAGTGAATGAAAAGGCAAACAACATATAATACATAATTTTTAGATGAATATTTAAATTGTCTTGAGTTTCAAAGTTACTAATAATTTCTTTAATTAGTGAGGAATTCCACAATTTTAAATCTTAAAATTATAAAATATTCTGATTTCTTTACATCAGCAAATTTGTATAAAAGTGTTTTTCTTTAATTTACCTACTATCCAATAATAATTTCTTAATAACAAGTAAAAAAAACTGATTATATGTTCTGTGGGGAAAAAAAAATTGTTAATAGGCCATTAATTGCATTTATAATCCATAGCTGTTCAATAAATTCTTTGATTATTTTTTGCTGCAATAAATTAAATAATTGTTAATTAGTGCTTTGTCTTTAAAAAGACCTTTTGATCAATTGCAAGAAATAATGTTTTATGGATTAATCTTCTGATTTATATTATGTTTAAAAAAGCACTGTTCAATAGAATATTGTTAAAATAAACAATGAAAAAAATCTAGGAAACACTCAAAATTATTGAACTGAGGTGTGAGGGAAAAGTTTGGGAACCATTGATGTAGATAATTGAAAGAAGAATTTGCAGGAAAAAAAATAAAGAATGGTTAACTTCAGAAGATAGTACAATTTGTTAGCAAAAATGCTAAAACTGCTATATAAATTGACTAACAAGTGAGGAAAATATTCTCTTTGTGTGTAGTTGGCATAATTAACACACTGTAAATTTTATGATCTATTATTTAATCTCAAATATGTAGATATGAATTCAGAATAGATTTTTAAATAAAGCTGGTTTTGAACTGTAATTAAATAGAGGGGAAAAAAATGTTTATTGAAATGAAGTGAAAATAAACATACATGATTAAATATATTTTTATTTGTGCAGTTAATTAAATATTTCATATTTACATATACAATATCATTATTGTTAATCACTTCTTAAAAATCTTATAAAATTAAGTGTAAAACATTTTGAATTACCATAAACAACTTTTGAAATTCATTTATTTAATATTTTGTTGCAAATGCATTAAAAAAACAAATTGGGGCTTTCAAATTTCATCTTAATACTGTTTTTTTTTTTTTTTTTTATTAATTATGTTGATTCACATGATGATACTCAAAACTTTGGTTCTTAATTCAAATCCCCCTATTGTTAATAAAGTTAACCGAAATAAAATAATGCAGATCAAGTATGAAAATAAAATCAACCAATGGATGTCTAAAAGTTCAATTTGCACTAAAATACAGGCCTGATTGTGTTGCAAAAATTTGGTGTTACGCATTCTGAAAATATATCTATCTTTTCAAAAAATGATTAGTTCTGCTGTTCTGAGATAAATATATTTTAAAAATTAATGTAATTTTTGCCTTTTTTGCTGTGTTAAAATTCAATACATTAAATAAACCAAATAATGCTTCCTTTCAAATTTTATGTTACATGTCTGCTGGAAAAGGGTGGGGGCTCATGTATTTTGTGTTCTGAAAATTTGATGTAAAGTTCAGAAATTTTCAGTACCCACAATCACCTCTAAAAATATTAATACATTATTTGCAAAAAAAAAAAAAAAAAAAACTTACTGTAAATTTTATATACTGGACTAAGTACTTAATGAATGAATATGAACCTAATATTAGCAACCAAGGAATCAATTTATTTTAAATTGCACTTTGCCTTTCTCCAAAAATAATAATAAAAGTAGGAAGAAGTGTCACAAAAAGATCTTCATTAAAAATACATAAATAAAAATATAATATAAAATACAGAATTTTGTCTTGGTTAATTCTTGTGGACTTAAACAATAGCATCTCACTGAAATGTCTTCAATTCAGAGTAAATTTTTTGATCATCAAAATATCTGTAGTCTCCATTTAATTTCTTTAAAATCCCTTCGTGAGTTCCAAATCTGTAAAAACCATATTCTGGCATGCTTGTAACACTTGCTAAGAGATAAACTGGGAATCATCTTGTCTATCAATATCCGGAATAGATCTTGTACAGTACTTTCCAAAGAAGCAGGAAAAACTTTCTCATCTGGGTATATTTTCACTTATTTGGCATGTCTTTCCAAATTAACATTAGAATCAATTTTACCTTCAATGGCATTCTGAATTTTAAATACAAAGAGTATACGAAATATACATTTCCTTATCTCGTTTGCTTGCAGCCAAATGTATGAGTGGCATAACTGCAGAATATAATTTTTCTTGACACTTGTATGTATGTGCACCACCATTTTTTTTAAGCATATGCAATAGGTAGCAGAAATGATATTTTAAATAAAGCCTTTTCAGAAAGCTTCACCATATTGGTTTCTTCTATCATCGACTACAGTGCTATCAAATTGTTATGCATTCAGCTTTTTTTTTTATTTCACATAGGATGATCTTTTTCATTTTGTATTGTGATATTTTAAATGAGTTATGAAGTTTCAACCTACTGTGTATTATAAAAAATATTATTATTAGTTTCTCAAATCCCTTTCTATTATAATATATTTGTGGAACTGTGTTATAAATGAAAAATTAAGATATCATGCTAATTACTTTTATTCTTTTTATTTAGATTCATTTGAAAATCCATGGTTATTCACTTCATCTTTGGTAATTTTTGCTGCATTTGAATCTTGGGATTGGACAAAAGGTAGAATTTGATAGATAATTATATAATTCCTAATTTACGCTGGTTTTCAAATTATGAATTAAATGAACTAGCTTTTGGTGTATTTTGCAACCTCTATGGTAAATATAATGTTTAATAATATTTTATTAGTTGTAAACCCTTTTTAGTATCCATTTTCATCCTATTAGGTGTACTGTTGTTAGATATAGAATTCCAGTTGAAAATTGATAAATGTTCTTTCAATAAAATAAAGATGCACAATTAAAATTGAATAATAAAAAGAATATAAAAACAATAAGTTTCATGCTGATTGAATTATGTTACATGTATCATGTTATTATTTTAATTAAAATTGTATATCATTAAAATATATGTTATGTTAATATAGTATTCATAGCATGTAATTCATTAGAAAAAGAGTACCTTTTGGTTGAAAGGATGCTGATTTGTGTCATAAATTGTTGTGCCAAATGTAACTAGAGAACTAGATAACTACTTTATTAAACCTAAAAACACTCGGATAGACATCTTTGTATGAAATAATGAAAAATATATAGTGGATTTTGATGTTAATCAAACTATAAATTGGCCAATTTTTTTGTAATATATTTGAAGTTCCTCAAGTGTTGTTGCATAAACTCAATAAGATAAGTGTTGGTGAGCAATAATGCCTGTTCCTACAGATTGTTCCAGTGAGAAAAATCTGAAAAGGATCTTTTTTAGTGTAGTTATTGTGGCAGCAGCACAATGTAACCCCTCCCCTTTCTTAGATTAATTTTTTATATGCTTTCAACCATGTTTCTCCACCCACTTTTATGTTAACGAAACACATTATGCTCACATATAAATATGAAATTTTTGCAGAGATGTTTTGATACAGCCAGTAAAATAATACTTTTATTTTACTTTTTATTACTCTTTTATTTTTAGGCAAAATCTAAGAATATTTAGATCTACTAACATTTTCTATATGTAGGCAGATTTTTTCTGCAATTTCTACAATTTTATTCCAGCCATTGATTTTTAAAAAGATGAAAAAAATAACAAATTGTTGCATACCTTTACATATAACCCAATCCTCTTGTTGAGAGGTTCAACAACTACTAGGTTCTCACATTCAATTATAATTGATCTAATGATGTTAATTTTTTTCTCCATAAATAAATAAATCAGTCAAACAATTATCAGAAAAGAAATGCAAGAGTTTTAAAACCCAATTTCTGATGCTGTTGCCTTTTTTTTTTTTTTTTTTTCCCTGTAAGATGTTTTGTTAGCACCAGATTAGTGTTTCATTGGTAACAAGTGTTATTTTTCATTGTTTTGAACAAAATCTTTTAATATGATTCATTTAGTTCTTTTTGTAAAAAGCTTTTATTGTGGACTGAATCATTTGTCATTTGGTGTCTGAAAACCGTACAATTATACATTGTTATTAATTATTTTTCAAAAAGTAATGCATTTTCTCTTTTTCAAAAAATATTGTATATTGAGTTTATATAATAAATCAAATGTAAAATTGAAAAATTTTAATTGATTGAAAAGAGTTTTTATATATTTTAGTAATAAATGTTTTTTTCCTCCCCATTATTGTGAAAATTTGTTATCAACTTATTCTGACATTTTTACACATGCAAAAATGAAACTTAAAAAATATTCTCTCAGCACTTTAGCTAGTGTGATGTTAACAGAAAAGAATTTAATAATATCTGGGCTTGTGTGTAATTTATGCTTGACATTGATTTCAAAACTTTCATAATAAAAAGATACCTATATATCATTAATTTTGATAGGGTTTTTTAATATATTTAAAAACATATGAAATTCTTTATTAGTAAATCTTTGTGGTTCTTTTTAGTTAAGTATAAATTCAAAAATATTATACATAATATTATGAAATCAACTAATTAAATTTTTGAGTTAAAAAAAAAGAAAGGGTTTCTTAAAGGTAAGGTAAATAAAAAAAGGCTGTCTTCAATCCAATTGGCATACCATTAATTTTGATTTGAAAACTTTTCAAATTGTAAATTATAATTAAAATTATTATGTAATTGATTTATAAAAATTGTAAATAAATTTATATTTGGAATATGCTGAAATTTTCACTGAATTCTTTAATCTTAAAACTTTATTAGCAAATTATATGTTTAATGTTATATACTGAATAACAGAACTTTGATAAATATATTTTGTTATGCTGAGGTTAATCTTTCTACACTTAGTATTTATGAATTACCGAATGATTTTTAAAATCACAGTATAATAGATTTATTTTCTATTTGTTTCAAATGAAAATAATTTTTATTTCCTGATTAGTGGATATTTTACTACAATGCCCTGAAAGACCTTCTTGTGAAGTATTATTTAACTTTTGAAAAACCTGCTTCCTATAAAGGTATTCCTTTTGTAATTATTTAAAGTAATGTCTTATGTAAAAAAATTCATTATTTTTCATAAAATTTAGTTTATTTAATTTTATTAAAATACTATTGATTTCATGAATTAACTTTTAAAAATGCTATCTGTGTTTTTGCCAGTGAAGAGTTATTCATAATTTTTATTCAATGTAAAAATCATCAAGCTGTTTATTAAAAACAATTGAATCAAATCTTTATATAAAGGTTTACCTTTTATTAGCTTATTGCTAGAAAAAATTTCAAATTAATTCAAAAGCTGTTTTGAAAAATCACTTTGCTAAATTGCATATGTATTTATTAAAGTCAATTTATTATGTAATTAAATAATGCTGTGTACAATATTTGTAATTTTCTTTTTTTGTAAATTCTGTTGTGATATTAAAACTGTTATCTAGAAATATCTGAAAAGAAAACTGAAGATTTAAAGTTAAATAAAATATATAATGTTGTGGAAACAAACAGTACTGAAGTATTATTAGTGTAGTAGTAGTAGTTTTTTTAATATATATAATCACTTATATTTTCAGTTACTTTCAATGAAAAGTATTGTGGTACTTAAAGAAACTTACTTCTTATATAAGCAAATCTCAATAATAATGAATCATTATAACTTAATCCAAAGTATATTTTGTAATGGCTTATTGCTCTTTTAGTTGTTGTTTTTTTTTTTTTTTTCCCCATAAAACTTGTGAATTTTTATGGTTAAATATGCCCATCATAGATTTTTTTTTTTTTTTTTATAAATTACTGCTTTATTCTTCAAAACTTTTTACATGAAGAATCCAATTTGCCGAAGTTTGAACAATGTATAAATAATTAAAAATATGTATATATTTCTATAAAAAAAAAGCTTGAATTTTTATTTAGTAAACTAATTGTGGTTTATATCCTATTACATTGATTCATTTTTTTATGTTATTAATTTGATTTATTTATTATTTTTATTTTCTAGGTAAATATGTGCAGGACTGTTCTGCCATGGCTTTAATGAAATGTTTAATTCTTGCAAAATAGAGCTACCCCCTGCATTAGAAGCATGGTATGGAAACTAATGGGGGAGGATTCTAAAGTAAAAGTCATAAAGTATTTCTTTCAAAGAAAACATATGTCTAAAACTTCTTGAAAATTTATCTTTTGATGATGTTAGTATAACATTTAGCAGTTGATAAAATTCTGTAATTTCTTTTTTATTATTATAAATATCTGCATTTGTATATAATTTTCGATGTATTTATTGCTTATAAAAAAAAATAAATAAATTGAGGAAATTTGCATGTTAATCTACTTTTAGCATTTAAAAGAATAACACTGGGGGCCTTTTAAAAATTTTTAATGGCCATGCAGCCATTGTTTAGTTCAGGCATGACACAGAGATGGCTCTCCAATCAGTAAATTTATGTTTCTTACCTGGGGGCACATGTCATTAGTTCGTAAGGACAAGTTTCAGCTTGTTCTCTCAATTAATTTGTTTTTAACTTTTTGGCTTTGTCTTGCGTGTTTTTAAGACTAAGAAGTGGATAAACTTGAATATCATGCTGTTATAAATTTATTAATATTTCATTTTGGAGGGATAACCCTTAAGGAAATTCATCGAGTTCAAAAGTTGGCATGTTGAAAAGAAACAAACAAATTATGCAAGTTATAATTCAGAATATTAAAGAAAGGCCAAGATATATATAATTTTGTAGTGGCATGCAATGCATTTTCTTTTGCTGATATTGATGGCTGTTTTATCCCATTTATGCATGCATGAGCAGTTTATCCATGAGTTATAATTGGAGAATATTGCCTTCCGAGGAGGTTTTTAGATGAAACTGATGCTCATTTGCATATCGTATGAGAGAAAATTTGTAAAACTCCAATTAAGTAACATGACGATAAATTTTAGATGCATATATGCAAGGCCATAATCATCAAATCTCTTCATTTCTATAAAACATTTATGGCATTAGGATGTTTGCAGTCTCTGACATGAATGGAATATTTTCCTAAAAAGTTCTTTGTCTATTCTATTCTCTCTAGTTCTTTGTCTACTATGTATTACAATGCGTTATCATTATATTGAACACTAGATGTAGAAGACTGTGAAGCTTTTGCCATGAAATTGATTCTTAATGTTCCTTTGGATTAATGAAAAAATTCATTTTGAATTTCCAAAATATTAAACAAGCATGGAGAATTGATACATTGAAAATAGTATATTGGAGTTCTGAACTTTCAACATTTCTTTTTCTTATCCAAACGTGCGATAAGTTGGGAAACTTGGTAACCCATGTTTCTTGTACTGTTTGCAATTCACTTTATTTATGATTGCAACCCATTATGGCCTATACTGTGATTTTGCCTTAAGTTTGATTCTGGTAAACAGAACAGTTATTGTCGACCAAGTGGGATAAGGAACAACAACAATATATGCATTTATATATGGTTTTATACAAGGCATTTTCACTCTTTATTTGTATGAGGTGGAATTTATTTGTGTGTAATTACATATATATGGATAGATATTCAAATACAATTCAGCTGCAAAAAATAACTCTTAGAAACAAGTTCTTCTCAACGCACAAATGCTGGCCAGTTACTCTTAAACGTTCTTCCCTTGTTACTTATTGGTGGGCCGTTCATGGCATGCATAACTGGAACACTGGGTCCACCAATAATAAAAATGGCAATCCTTCTTCAATGTGAGTTTGACTTTAACTCGAATGGGAACATCAACAACTACGAACTGAGTACACCTATTGCTCAGGCTCTACCACAGGCAACATTTTGCATGTCATTATAAGTGTAATACTTTTAAATTTTAATAATTCTTTGCCATCTTGTTTTATAATAAAGTTAAATTTAAGTCTTTGTTGTTTTCATTCAATTAAATATTTTATCGTGTTCGTTTTCAAATACATTTTTCTTCTGACTTTGTGTCTTTATGCTACTTACCACTAAAGCAGCAGTTATATTGCAAACTCAGCGTTATTCAAGTTGTATAACGGGAGTGCTACATTAGAGACCAGTTTTTTTCCAACGTAAAGGTAAAGCGAAGACTTCCAAGAGTGCGTCTTTAGAGGTTCGCACTTTTTTCCCACTTGCTCGACTCCAACTGAAGAAAAGTCTGATCTATGATTTTATATTGAGCTTAAAATATTTCTTTCTTGATATCAAATACTCATGCAAATTTGTACAAAAACAAGTAATATAAAAAAAAAAAAATTTTTAAAGTCAGTTCCCAATTTTTCACAATATTGCAGAAAGTTCTTTATAAATAATTTTCATTCATTTTTTTTAATTTAACTGCCGCCATCTATTGGTAGATATATGCAACTTAAATTAAAAAAACACAAAAATTAATTAAATTTAATTACTGAATTAATTTATTTCATCCACTACAAGTTAAAAAAATGTATTTGAACTTGAGTGGATGAATAAAAAGTAATTTATGAACGATTGAAAATTTGAACAAGATATATATAGGGAGAGTGTGAGCTGATAGAAGGAATTGAAAAAAAGAGACTTCTGTTTTGAAATCATTTAACACATTTAATTACTACTAAATTTTTGAAATTCATGTTTTCATACTTTGAAAGAAATAATAGATGCATTAATGAAGATACAAACAATATACTATATTATGATAACAAATATATTACATAACTAACGTTATTTCAAATATCTTCATAAATGTGAAAAAAAAAAGACATTTTTAATAATTTATTTTTGTGCATTATAGGAATTAATTAAAGAAAAAAATATCTAGTAATATACTACCGTGTTCAAAAAGTAAGACCAATTTTCAATTTAAAATTCCCAGGGCTTATGGAATTTAACTTTTTCTTTTTTCTTTTTAGGTTGCTGCCACTGTCCTTGACATCTGTGTGAAATTTGACGTCAAAATATTCATTGGTGTTTGAGTTACGCTTGGCTTTGTGAGACGCTAAAACTGATTCCGGCGAATTTTGAAATGTATGAATTAATTGAGCAAAGAACTTACATTAAATTTTGTTCGCGGAAACATATAGAATGTTGCATTCGGTGAGCATTCCTATATCGGAAAGAAATGTTTAGAAGTGGTATAAACAGTTCAGAAGGCAGAGAACGCGTTGAAGACGAAGAGCCCTCTGGTCGACTATCTACCTCAACCAATGAAGCTCACGACCAAAAAAATTAAACATTTGGTGCTCGGAAACTGTTGATTTACAATTAGAGACCTTACTGATGATGTTGGAATTTCAAAAGGATCGGTCAATTGCATTTTGAGCCTCAAACGCGTCTAATCTCGATTGGTACCGAAAGCACTGAATGCGTCAGCTCACACTGCATTGATTGTTCGTGATTTTTTTGCCAAAAAATGAAACCCATATCGTTCCACAACCACCGTATTCACACCGTGCGACTTCTGGCTATTCCCTTAAACTCAAAAGACCACTCCGGGGACATCGTTTTGAGTCAATTGAAGAGATTCAACGTGAATTGCCAAGCGCTTGAAGGCCATCCCTGCCGATGACTTTTTAGCATGCTTTGAGGATTGGATAAAAAGTTGGCATAAGTGCATTGTGTCCGGGGGGATTACTTTGTAGGCGATGAAATAAATTTGGAAGAATGAATAAAGAATTTTTTTTTTTAAAAATTGGTCTTACTTTTTGGGCACAGTAGAATGCAATATCATATTTTCTAGAATAAAATACATCACCTGGTATTTTTTAAACCTTATTTAATTTTTATTCATATGAAATTAAAATGCTGGATTAATTTTTTCTCATACCGATCACTCTTACTTTGAAGTGTAGAGTACTTCTACTTTTTCCTTATCAATAGACATACACTGAAGTAACAAAAGTCATGGGATACCTCTTAATATCGTGTCGGCCCTCCTTTTCGCCCGGCGAAGTGCAGCAACTCGACGTGGCATGGACTCAACAAGTCGTTGGAAGTCTTCTGCAGGAATATTGAGCCATGCTGTCTCGATAGACGTCCATAATTGTGAAAGCGTTGATAGTGCAGGATTTTGGGCACGAACAGACCTCTCGATGATGTCCCATAAATGCTCGATGGTATTCATGTCGGGCGATCTAGGTGGCCAGATCATTCGTTGGAACTGTCCAGAATGTTCTTTCAAACCAATCGCGGACAGTTGTGGCCCGGTGACATGGCGCATTGTCATCCATAAAAATCCCATCGTTGTTTGGGTACATGAAGTCCATGAATGGCTGCAAGTGATCTCAAGTAGCTGAACATAAGCATTTCCAGTCAATGTTCGGTCCAGAGGACCAAGTCCACGCCATGAAAAACAGCCCATACCATTACGGAGCCACCACCAGCTTGAACAGTGCCTTGCTGACAGTGTGTGTCCATGGCTTCGTGGGATCTGCGCCACACTCGAACCCTACCATCAGCTCTTACCAACTGAAATCGCGACTCATCGGACCAGGCCACGGTTTTCCTTTCATCTAGAGACCAACCGATATGCTCACGTGCCCACGAGAGTCGCTGCAAGCGATGTCGTTCTGTCAGTAAAGGCACTCGAGTCGGTCTTCTTCTGGAATAAACCCAAGAAAGCCAAATTTTCTGCACAGTTCTAACAGACAAGTCCCCTTGTACGTCCCACATTGATTTCTGCGGTTATTTGACGCAGTGTTGCTTGTCTGTTAGAATTTACGTGACTCTTGCAGACGTCGCCGGTCTCGGTCGTTAAGTGCAGGCGGTCGACCACTGCGCTGTCCATGGTGGGATGTTATGCCTGAAATTTTCATACTCTCTCGGCACACTCTTGACACAGTGGATCTGGGAATGTTGAATTCCCTAACGATTTCCGAAATGGCATGACCCATGCGTCTAGCTCCAACTAACATTCCGCGTTCAAAGTCTGTTAATTCCCGTCGTGCGGTCATCATCACGTCAAAACCTCTTCACATGAATAACTTGAACAGAAATGAAAGCACTGCGCATTTATACCTGTTCTACGCAATGCTACTGCTATCTGAAAATTTGCATATTGCTATCCCATGACTTTTGTCACTAGTGTAATATATAGTACAGTGAATATTTAATCTGTATAATTCGGATGAAGCAGAAAATAGCATTTTCCGTTTAAAGTATTTTGTATAAAATGGAAACAATTCTTAATAAAAAATAAATTTTTATTAATTGACCAGCACTTTTACAGATTATTTGAAAAATTAAGCGTTTTTTTTTTTTGTGTGTGAATTAACCGTACAAATTTATAAAAGAATTTATACATTTTCTTCTTAAATTGAAAATGAAATATTTTGTATTTGATGAAAAATAATAAATATTGAATAGTATATTATTTCAAGAGTGTATTTTAATAAATTAAATTTAGTGTTACAGAGGGCCCTGATGGCCGAGTGACTAGCGTTTTAGCGCTGCGTGCCTCTGGTTTTCGGGTTCGAGACCCGGCGGTGACATGACTTTGTAGTGTTTTAGAATCCACACTTTTTAAAATGTAAATCCCGCCCTAATATAATTGCTGGGCTTAGAGCTGACAACCCGACGTAACAAGAAATTATCTATCTCGAAATCCGTCAGTAGGCAGACGGCCTTGGTTCACCATGGGGCTGTTGCGCCAATGAAGAGGGAATACAGAATTTCTGGCGTCGTTTGTTGCATACTGTTTCCAAAAACGAAGAGATTCGATGGTGACTGTGATATATGTAACAATCCCGCCTCAACATCTATTTTACTGAGTCATAATATTAGGGTTTGCTTTGTCGCTCTACAGTAATTTTTTTTTTTTTTTTTTTTTTTTGCAAACATTGTAATTAGACCGGGACAATTTTAACGTGGATTCCGGAACCACTAACAAACATCTATGCCATCGCTAGGATTCGAACCTGAAGCCTGTGGCGCACCAACGGCCACAGCGCTAGCTGGTTGGCCATCAGGCCATCATAATTTTAGGGGATTTCTTCTTTAAGTCCTGAAAATAGCCCTGGAAAGTCCTACCGGAATACAATCTTTCCTTCATTGCCCATCGTTCAATCAAGAAACTTATAGCAAATTATTATTTTTAAATACATTAAAATTTGTGTCATTACTCTCCGTTTTCATTTTTAAAATTTACCACCATTGAGATTCGAATATTTTAGTTTGTGATTTTCTACATTTTTCAGTTTCAAAAAAAAAAAAAGAGAGAATAAGTTATAAAATAAATCATATTCTAGAAATTTAAATTTGAAGTAATGAATTAGTTAAGAATCGCACACATTTTTACAAATTTCAAATTGGGCATGGAATTAATTACGAAAAAGAAAGATAATTGCTTGTAAAACAATTTACACAATAAGTAGAAAAATTCAGTGATTCAAAAACAAGTGATATAATAAAGGGATTTGAAAAATATTTGCTTTATAAGGCGGAGAGATGCTATCCATTAAAAGTTTTACAACCTCTAAATTTTTTCCAGCAATAATACGAGGAAGAAAAATAAATAAGCATTTTCATACAAATATGAGGGACACACCTAACCACAAACCTAAATGTCCTCCCAACTGACCATATAACTCAGAATCAGAAAAAACATGGCCCTTGACTGTATATTGTGTGATCCAAGCTTCCATAAAAATCTTCAGCTTAGCTCGTGGATCCGTCTCAAAAACTTTCGTACCATCTTTTCTTTTCTAATAGGATACGATTCAGAAAGGTTTTTAGATCCTAAATTCAAATCACGATACAAGTCACAACGGGGATCTTCAGTCCAACCCAGCGAAGAAGAACCTGTAAAGGTGGTTGGAATATCTAATGCTGATGTGCTCATTTTAAAATCATAAACCGTACTCATACAAGGAAAGGGACATTCGCAAGGCAATCCACTTTCATCCATATGCTCCAAAACGTCATCAGGAACATGACATCTGAGTGTTGCTGCAAAGGTTGCCTGGAAGCCTACTGGAATGAGAAAGGATCCACACGCAACCACACTTTCTTGACTAGTCTGCTGTATGCATTCTCGAATGCAACTGAATCAACGAGCTGGATGCTAGATCACTAGCATTAGTTGCTTTATATTCAACGCATCGATCCACAAGGCGCTGGAGTCTTTAGACAAGTTTTAGTCAATGAAAACTTGAGTTTTCGAACCCAGGATTTGATGTTGAAAAACCATTTTCCAGAGGGTTAGGGATCTTAACAGCCCTTATTCCCTGCACTAGAAGTGATGTCCAAGTAAGAATAGATCAAAGTTTGACCAAATCCAATCTTCCAAACTAATATTTGGACCTGTTTTATGCACTTTGTAATATATTTTCATCTGTTGCTACTCCTGTTGAAAATAAAGCAATTGCCGACTTTGATTGCTTTGAAAATAAGAAAAATCGCTAGGGGTGGAGTTAAATGTGCAGTTCTTAACCAGTTCATACAGGCGGCAAACAGCTTACATGTCCTACTGACGAAGCGTCAAATTAATATTAAGTGATTGAAAAGCTAACTTTATCTGTTTTCCATCGACCGGGGGTTCCACTTAGATAGGTACTACAGTCCGTCTTTCGGATGATATGGGTAGCCGGACTACTGACTGATAGCGTGTTTATGCATTCAAACCAGAACTTACGCGAGTTCGCAGTCTTCGTGGTGATTCATTCAAACTGCAAACCGACTGCAGAATTCAAATACCCTTCGTGTTTCACTTCCACATCAATCAACTACAGGATATTGTAGAACACGGTTAAAAAACTGTTCACTTGGTACCCACAACCGCATAAACGATGGTACCAAAAGCAGAAGCACTTTCGCAGCCTTGTCTCTGATTGTCCAAAATGGCTTGCTTGAACAGAAGAGTTCCAATAATTGCGTTAAAAAGCTGTTCACATTCCACTTTCTGTTCCGTTTTCTGTTCTATCGTTTATTTGCAAGGTCCGTACGCAATATCAAGCTGCGCTTCACCATCATGCACATCTTTTACAGGATGCATTTCAATTCGATCTTGTATTTACTTTTACCAAATAATTTTAAGACGAAAAGAACGTTGTAAGTGACTTGCCTGACATTCGCAATGCCATGAAAAATAAAAACTTTTTACATGAGTGCGTGATCATTCGTGATAATTGATTCCAAAAAGGCGCGGAGATTCTTATTTATTTTAATAAAGTAATAATCTTGAATCGTTACCCACACTTGGGAGTGTTTTTGGTAATTTATTGCTTACCCTGTATATCAAGACATGCATTTATCCATTATAGCAGTCTAGCCATCGTAATTTTTGTTACAGATAATTGAATTGTTTTGAGCCCACCAAACTGTTTAGTTCTTCTGTAACGAATAAACATCGACAAACAATACAAAAAAAAAAAAAAGCATTCTTTTAGAATATTAGAAAAAATGTGAAAGATGAAATTTTTATTAATTACCGTTTGGCTTATAAAGTTGTAAGCTAAGAAATACATTTAAGATTTGTTTTCCAAAGATTAGAATTATTGTTTCTTATAGGATCTATGCAATGCTTAAAAATGAATATTTTCTTGATATAGCTATTTAAAATCTCACTAAATATGTCGGTGATCGTATTTTATGAACTGGAAGTTTTTAGTTTTTAATTATGTATTTTTATTTTTTAAATATTGTTGTTGTTGTCCAAGGGGGGATCCCCTTTTGGAAGACATCTAGACCAAGCCACGAACCCATATGGACTCATGGTTGAAGGGAAAAGGGCTGCATCTGTTAATGATGGAGCACCCGTAAGTAGAAATCTGACTTAGCTCAAAGCTCTTGAGTCATTTGAGATCAGGACTACGGCATACAGTGAATTCGAACCAGTACAAGCATCCATGACACCACCGGGACTCGAACCCGAAACTTGTCGCACCGAGCGCTAGACACTCGCCATTTCAGGCTCAATATTACTGCCAATTTGCGCCAAAAGAAATATGTGCAAGTATTGAACCCAGTTTCTACTATAATATCATTTGTTTTTCATAATAAAAAATATTACAATTTTATATTATTATTGCACAGTTTGCATATTGTTTTGGGCATTTATGAAATGACAGCACTTTTAAAATGTATTATAATATTAATTTTGCTGAATAATATTTAAAATTTTAACAATATCCTTTATTTGGAAATCTTAAAATGCTTTAATTCTTGTTTATTACAATCACACTTTGTCTTTCCAGTACAACTATAACACATGCAATAAAGAAGATAACGCACGACGAGTAGCGGTTAGTCTTTGGTGAAAAAGGAAACTTTCGATATTCGTCTACCTGTAGGCTAAAAGATAGAGATTCGATTTATTAAAATATTTATATTATAGTAAAAGTACTGATAATTATTTCAGTTTCTCAAAAAAAAAAAAAAAAAAAAATCGAATCGATGTTGTCGTATCCCCTGAAGAGTAGAAGAAAATCAAATATCATGGCGGCTCCCAATAATATTGGACTAGCTTGATTGCCCTCGAGTACAAATCCTCTTCCGAGGGATGGTCCAGACATGCATGGCGGCTGTAGCAGCTGGCCAATCAAAGACATGATGAGGAATAAATTTGCTCATCGTGGGCAGTTGCTGGCCATCTTTGATATTTTTAACGCCATCAGCAGAAATTTTAATATTTTAGTGGTGCTTCTCATCCTTAATCTTGTGAGTAGTAGCTTTTTTCTGTTGACATTAGCTCTGTAATTTGGTATTTAAATTTAACCATTTTTCTTTTCTAATGCAGCTGGCAAACACTTAGACAGCTTGGTTCTTGGGATGCCTTAAGGCAGCGCTGCAGACGTTATTCACTTTGTACCCAGGGGTCGCGTGTAACTTGAAGATGGCTACGGACGGGACCTATGGTATAAAATGGGATTCCGAACAACTACAAACATCCATGTGCCGCCAGGACTCGAACCCCGGTACCGAGCGCCAGAGCGCTAACCACTCTTCCATTCAGGCCCTAAATTTAATCATAGAAGGAATTATAAGTTTAGATTTTGTCTAGGCATTTGCATCTGTAAGGAAAGTAGGAATAGCAGTTCTGATCCAGACTTCTGGCATTATACGCCAAATAATCTGCAATTTCATTCAATTCCAAATCAACATGAGCAAGGAACCATTACAGGATACACATTCTATGCAAGCAGTGGATTTGTTCTAAAAAGAGATATGATGCTCTCAAGATCATACTTGAGAAACCTTTATTGAGAGCCTGTAAGTGCAAAACCTGAGTCAGTGAAGATAGTCATTCCATTCTTGTTGTGATGCAGCGTAGACTCAGATAGCCTCAAGTGCCTTTGAATGGCCAGCAGTTCTCCCATGAAGTTTGATTTGTGATTATTGAATTGGCGAAAATGGAAACTCTTGTTTCTAGTCTTTCGAACAAAATTGATTTTGTTTCATGGCGGCTTGAAGGCTTGCGGAGAGTTGTACCCTTTCTTATAATAAAATTCTTATCAACCGAATTAAGAATTAATTAGCCGAATCAAGTGATTTGGCATCGTCTGAAGCAAAAACTTTGTAATCTCTTCAAGGAGCGGCCCTTCGATGACCCATTGGCTAACGCTCTGGCCTTTGGTACCACAGGCTTCAGGTGCGAATTCTGGCAGTGGCAGGGATGTTTGTTAGTGGTTTCAGAATCCACTTAAACTATGTTCAGTCTGCTTAGCCCTCTTTTGTGCACAAAAATGCTCTTAGAGTCAGACCAAAACCATTTGACGTGTCGTCCTTAAATCATTATTCCCCATAATGTTTAAACCTCAGGCCCTCTAAATTAAAAAAATTCTCATACAAAATTTGACATTTTTTAAAAATTTACATCAACTTAAAATCCATCAACTTTAACTTCCATCATCATCCATCAACTTTAACTTCCATCATCCATCAACTTAACTTCCATCAACTTTAAAATCAACTTTAACTTCCATCAACTTTAACTTCCATCAACTTTAAATGACTTTTTTTACATATTATCTAGCATTTCGCAATTATATTTGAAGTGTAGTAGATAAGTACGAGAAGTTCACGTTTGGGCGACAGATTGTAATGGATGCAAGCCATTTGCTTGATGTACAACTGGAAAAACCGAACAAATTGAGAGACTGGCCAGTTAACAGCATATAATTTACACCATGTCCATAAATTAAAGATAATTCAGAATCACACAGAAATTGAACTCTAAAATAAAATTTCACCTGTAGAATTATCACACATCTTGAAGAAGAATATGCAAATTACAGGAAACCACCAGATGGGCGTGATAGTACATCACAATGACGACAGTGTAAGAGAGGGGTATATAAGGGAATGGTGGCAAAAGAAGTAAAATTGTTCACAAAGCGCTTTAAAGCCTTTCAGTGCAATAACCGCATAGTTATGGCACAAAGGAAGCATTTGATGATTTTTTACGTGGTAAATTATCGGACGACTGGAATGTGGACGTACCCAGCTGGAAGTATCCGAGGAACTTTGAATGCCCAGAGTGTCATCTCCAGGCTTCGGCAACGATTCCAAGATGATGGTAAATGAGTAGATGTTACAGCACAGGTCGCCCCCGAGTTACAAACGCCGAATGAGGACCGGTATTTAGCAGTTGCTGCCAAAAGAAACAGACGGAGCACAGCATCAGACCTGTCTCGTCAGCTCTTCAGCTACCGGTACGACAGTTTCAAGGCAGACCGTGTACAGACGCTTAGGGCACATTGGTCTATATGCTCGTAGGCCTGTCAGATGTGTTCCACTTATCGCAACTCACTGTCGCCCGCGATTAACCTGGAGTAGAGATGCATGCATTGTGGACACCGCAACACTGGTCTTGTGTGATGTTTTCCGGACGAGTCCAGGTTTAGTTTGCAGTCTGCTTCTCGCCGGACTTTCATATGGAGAGCGCCAGGTACCCATTACCACCAAGAGAACACCATTGAACGACACCGTTACGGTGGTGCAGGATGGTTCGTTTGGGAAGGAATTATTTTGGTTCCAGAACTGACCTGCATGTAGAGAGAGTGTAACGATGACAGTCCTCACATCTATCGGCATGTCATTCTGGAACAACATGTACGCGTTTGTTTCGGGGCGCCATGGGTGCTGAATTTCAAGTTTATGGATGACAACACTGTCCTCACCGTGCAAACATTGTAGACGAATGCCTTCAATTGGAGGATATCACCCGTATGGATTGGCCAGCATACCACCGAACTTGAATCCAATAGAGCATGTGTGGGATATGCTTGGCCTACGAATTGCAGCCTCGTCAACCCCCTCCCACCTGTCAACCGGAACTTCGAGGGCATTGCTTGATGAGTGATGTAATATTCCCCAAGATCAGATTGATAATTTGATACTTAGCATGCCTAGACGTTGTAAGGCCTGTATTGCATCGTCCGGGAGACATACTCCATATTAACCATCATACTAACCATGTTATACTGTTTTTTAAAATAGGTTCTTTTTTTTTGAAATTTTTTTAGGGAGTAAAAAATCGTAATTTTTATTAATTATGTCAAACATATAGTATCTTTTTTGCTCTTTACCTTTTGTTTAATAAATAGACTTTACAAATAAGTCAAATTTGTTTTGCTTCGTGCCCTTTCTTTTGCCTTGAACTTCATTATCCTTAATTTATGGACATGAGTGTATTTTTACAAGCGCACAAGCACGAACACGATATGCAACAACAATTAGTATACAACAGGTAACACCTTTTAAAGTAATATATTTATATTTAAGAGGAAGTTTTCTACTTTTAGCCTCAGGATGTGGAGATGTATTCCATGCCACCGCCACTACAAACATTCATGCCACCGCCGGGACTCGAACCCCAAACTTAGGGTACCGAGCGCCGAGCGCCTACCCGGCTACTCAGGCCCCGGAATTTGAATTTTATGATTTGAATTTCACGTCATTTGATAAGGAGCCGTATTTTTACCATTCAAGAAGGATGATAATGGAGTCGTGATTATTGAAACAGCTTTATTTTAACAGCTGATCTTTCAAGCTCCTCTATGTTCAAAAATATTTAAAAGAATAAATTTAATATTCCTTCTCCTGAAATTTATACACTGCTGACTTTCGATTTCAATAAATCTTTTTCAGTTGGCTTTTTAAATATTCCCTAAAGGAGAATTATCGCGATTCAAGATAAAAATCATTTCAACTTTGCATTTCAATTTCGTTGAAATTTCTCTCCAGGTGTGGCGTGTTTTTACTTTATAACTAGAACAAATGAAATTCAGCTGCTTTAATAATTTGATATCACTAAAATGGTGCTAAAAATTTTATTTTATTTTATTTTTAAATAAAGAATTAGAGTAAAGAAAGTTTTTTTAAAAAAAAAATAGACTCAGTTAATATTGTAATTTTAATAAGAAGTGCTTTTGTCTAAATTTCAATTACTGATTTGTTTCTTATGATAGACTTCAAAATAAGCAAATTTAATAGTAAAAGAAAAAAATGATATAAATTTAAAAATAAGATGGGCTTATATAAATACAGTGTGACTCCATTATGAACGGTTCACATACGGAAGATAGGTATATGAATTTAGTAGTAAGTATATTTTTTAATAATAAACTTATGCTAATTTTTAAATGATAATATAAATGCTGTTACAACTTTGATATAAATTCAGATGTATCATACTAACATAGTTATGTAACCATGTTTCCTCCTACACACCTCGCCCAGAGCGCCCCCTGTGCGTCCTTCCCCGGAGAAGAAGTACAGAGAAACCTGCGGTCCCGCTGAAAACGCTTAGTTTATAGTCTTCATCCTTAAGAGAAAAATATATTTAGCGCATCCCGGTGCATTAGTTGATCTACAGACTCACACCCGGAGAAGAAGTATATTTGGAGCACCCTACGCTTATCCGAATTTCTGGCTTTTGACTTTGAGGTAGGAATCCTTCCACGAATCTATAATTATACATTTTTAAATGCGTTAACTATTGTTTGTCTCTAATTGTACGTGCTTGAGTAAATAAAGCTGTGAGTTCTCAAACCTGTGCTTCAAGTATCTCAACCGGACCACATGGTTAATAGTTAATAATATTATGCAATGTTATATTAGTATAATAATTAGTATTTGATCACATTATAGCTAATATTGAAGCGTTCGTATATATTATAAAAATTTAAAAATCTTAAATGCAATAAATTTACGGCAAATTAGGAATTCTCAGAATATTTCTAACGCCTATGATGGCAATTATAACTTCTCGGCCTATATTAGACCTATAACGGCTTTAAGAAAGAGGGCCACTTTCAGGTTCATGCGAGCACTTTAATTTTTTGTTTATAAGCACTATATATATATATATATATATACAAATAATGAACTCTGGGTTATTATACAAAAGAAATAAAAAAATTAAAAATAAAATTTGATCACAAGTGCACGATTAAATCACGAGTGCAGTTCACTCCAAGGTCGGTGATTTTCGACTCGATCACTCTGATCGAGTCGAATCTAATTGCCTGGTCTGCGGCAGGCCTTAATTATCACATGGCGTGATACATGAAACCACAAGGGGGTCTCTCTTTGAAAAACAGGCGGAAACTCCGGCCTATTCAATCACTTCAGAGAAAAAAAAAAAAAACACTTCTGGTCGACTCGTCACAGAACTCTCCCTTCTTCACCAAAAAAAACTCCTTTTAAGACAATCCGTCAAGAGGGGTCGCTTTCCTCACTTCCCATTGGAGTAGACATTTCTCAGCTCGTGGTCTATCACCCATCTCGATGGAACAACTCATATTGTAGTTCATGTTCCATCTGTAGTTGTTTCGACCTGTGAAAGTCGCACATTCGCTAATTTCTGGAGTCTCATTATACATGATAATGAATATCTGCCATCAAATTTGACTGTCAAGTTGTTCTTATTAGTACAAAATTCTAATTACATGTAATTTAATTACCCACAACACTGCTTGTCTGCTGTCAAATTTGAGTGATGGGTTTATTATATATTTTTGAAATATTGTTCATTCTCTCTCCTGGGAATGAAATGCCATAGCTCTTCTCGTGAGAAAAAAAAAAATGCTACAGTAGTTTAAATTTCTTTTTCGGCACATTTTTTAAAAAGTTTTAACGTTTTTCGCTGTCAAGAAATTTCTCAAGCTCTAACGAAGTTTGATAGCTTTTAATAGCTGTAGCATGCTAATTAGATTTTATTTTATTAAAACAATCAAGAACCTACATAGCAAAATCTGACATTTTTTGCTTTTACGAATTTTTTTCATAATTCTTAAGAAATTCCGTTTATTTTTAGAAGAAATAAAAAAAGCATCTAAAATCAATAGCATTCATTCGTTAGGTCGTATAAAAGCAAAAATTTATACACCACCAACCTCAACTCAACCGATCGATAAATTAATAGAAAAAAAAAAAATAAATAATTGAGTTCTCGTTGCTATGGTAACACATCTCGGGATTGGAAGCTCTCCTGTTGCAAATCGATATCGTGTAAACAACCAATCGGAGTACCGTAAATTCATCCCTGGGGATCATTCTTCAGTTCTTTCCTACAGACAGGGCCGGATTTTCCTATAGGCTAACTAGATCCTATAGCCTAGGGCCTCAAGATCAAGAGAGGCCTACATTAAAATTGTTAGAAAAATTAGAATTACACTATTCTAAAAAACAGTAAACACTAACATACTGAATCGAAAATAAGGAGAAATTATGAAATAAATTTATCTGAATTGAATTTGCTTCAATCTTCAATGTATTGAATATATTGAATTTAATTTGATAGAAAATATGATAATTTTATTGCATATTTTATTTTCGTGGGCAAAAGATTTTTATTCTTTGAATTTTGTTTCTTTGTAAATGTTGTATGTTATGTTTGATTAGTTATTGTTACAAGTACTATATAAGGTGATGAGAATAAATGTCCATAAAAATGTTCTCGACTTTTTTTTTATTTATTATCCGTGCCACATTTTTTATAAAGATTAGTACCCATCACAGCATGTTTCATTTAACATATTGATATAAATCACAGTAATGATCTATTTTATTATCTCTCATGTAATTTACAAACTTAAAAATGGGAGGTGAAAGGGCCTCATAAGAGGAACAGCCTAAGGCCTCTTTTCATCTAAATCCGGCCCTGGGTGTCAGAAAACAAAATTGCCCATTTGAATGTTCTAGAATGGCATTGTCTATAATCAAAAGAACTTTAAATTAGAGACCCTTGACCAAAATGTTTTCCTACAGATGTCGCACTTTGTCCAGTTGTAAGGCGATCTAAAATCTGAATTTTAATATCCAAAGAGATCGCTTTCCTTTTCGCTTTTGTTATAGGTCAATTATGTGACATCATGTAAAGGTTACCGAAAAATATTTCAGTTATAATTAATAAAACAAAGATTTAACAAGTATTATAAAAAAAAAAAAAAATTTTTAAAGTCAATTCCCTCTTTTTTTTTTTTTTTCTCACTATATTGCAGGAAGCCCTTTATAAATAATTTTCATTAACTTTTTTAAGTTTTTCTGGCGCCCTCTATTGGTAGATACGTGCAACTTAAATCTAAAAAAAACTAAAATTAATTAATTAAATTTAACTAATGAAATAATATTTGAAAAAACTGCATTAACATCCAGTGTCATCCACTACAAGTTCAAAAAAAATGTATTTGAACTTGAGTGTATGAATAAAAAGTGTTTTATGAACGATTGAAAATTTGAACAAGATATATATATATATATATATATAGGGAGAGTCTGAGCTAATAGAAGGAATTAAAAAAAAAACCCATCAAAAGGCACTTTTCACTTTGAACCCCAAACTCAAACTGCAGAGAAAGCAGACAAAATTCCACATTTAGGTTATAAAATTCGGGAATTCTCACAAATGGAAATCGCATTACATTCCTCGTTTCCAATATCGCAATTATAAAAATGAAAGTAATTCAAAATTTTCTTCTTAGGAATTGGAACGATAGTGTTAAAATCAAAATAAGTCGTATAAAAAAGAGAATTAAATTCTTTTTCCTAATTCGTGTTAAAATCAAAATCGTGTGGAAAAAGTTCGTGTAAAAGGAGAAATGAATGTACTTATTATACAGCTATTATGCTTATAAAATAATTCCTTAAATAATTTCAATTGCGCGTTTTTTAATTCTTTTTTCTGCAGAAATCAAGGTCTGAACCCACTACCGTTCAACCATCTGACCTTCGCTCTGCCCATTACTCCAGACCTGACGGTAAAAGTAATATTTTAATTAAATTCAAAATCTGGCTTTCAGATAAGTAAACAAAATTTGAGGAGTTGCAAAATAAATGATACTTACTTCTGTGCCCAAAAAGTAGGACCAATTATTTTTTTTTTTCAAAATTCTTTATTTATTCTTCCAAATTTATTTCATTGCCTTGAAAGTAATCCTATCCGGACACAATGCACTTATGTCACCTTTTTTTTCCAATTCTCAATTCCTGCTAAAAAGTCTTCGGCAGGGATGGCCTTCAAAGCGAACGCCGATTCACGCCGAATCTCTTCAATGGACTCAAAAACGGTATCCCCGGAGTTGTCTTTTGAGTTTAGGAAATATCGAGAAGTCGTACGGTGTGAACACGGTGGTCGTGGAACGATATGGGTTTCATTTTTGGCGAAAAGGGCACGAAGAATCAATGCAGTGGCAGCTTCCGCATTCAGTGTTTTCGGTACCAATCGAGATTTGGCGCGTCTGAGGCCCAAAAAGGAATTGACCGATCCTTTTGAAATTACAACATCTTCAGCAAGGTCTCTAATTGTGAAACAAAACAAAACCCTTAACCAAACTATGCAAACAAAAAATCTTTAATTTTTCGGACGTGAGCTTCGTCGGTTGAGATTGATGGTCCACCAGAGGGCTATTCGTCTTCAACGCTTTCTCTGCCTTCTTTGAACTGTTTATACTATTTCTAAACATTTTTCCGATATAGGAATGTTCACCGAATGCCAGCTGCGACATTCTATACATTTCCGCAAACAAAATTGAATGCAAGTTCTTTGCTCAATTTATTCAGACATTTCAAAAATCGCAGGAATCAGTTTTAGCGTCTCACAAAGTCAAGCGCAACTCAAACACTAATGAATATTTTAACGTCAAATTTCACTCAAGGACAGGGTCAGCAACCTACAAAAAGAAAATAAAAATTGAAATTCCATAAGCCCCGTGAATTTTAAATTGAAAATTGGTCTTACTTCTTGGACACAGTAGCATTTCGAATAGCAGCTTGAATGTCTCTTCGCAGAAGGAATGCACTCGAAAGAAATATCATAGACATCCCTGACTAACACAACGTACTAAACGCAAAAGTAACTAATTTAGCTTCGCATCATAATTGTTTAATCATTTCATCAAAATATGCATATACAATTTTTGTAAAAGATTAAAACAAAGGAACTCATACTTTATTTTCAAAACAATTCATTTAAATTAAAAAAAAAAAAAAAAACAATAATTAGGTTTCTGTAAATGTCATTTAGTAATGTAATGTAGTAAATGTATTTATAAATATAATTGATGGATGGCGTTACCAGAGAACATACGGAAGGGGTCTGATGGCCGAGTGGCTAGTACTCGGTACCACGGGTATCAGGTTCGAATCCTGGCTGTGCCATGGATGTTTGTAGGTGTTTGGAATCCACTTTAAGCCTTTTAGTCCTAATAGGATCGTAGAACGTTGTGGGGGTAGTGTTACTCGCGTCCGTAGCATATCTTCAAGCTATACGTGCTCCTGGGTAGTGCTAAATGAGTAACAGCAGTAGAGTCCTTGCTTATGGCATAAAGATTAACTGTTTGTATTGCTATCTGCATTAAACAACGAAAGGGACAGATTTTTCAGAGTAGGAATGTCGATCAAAAAAATTTTTGATTTTTATTTGCAGCAAATATTTTTTTTTGTTTCTTTCTAATGCAGCTTGCAAACACTTAAACAGCTTGGTCTTGGATGCCTTAAGGCAAGCGCTGCACAGACGTACTCACTTTGCATTACCCAGGGGGCGCGTGTAACTTGAAGATAAGCCACGGACGCAGAGTAACAATGCCGCCGCAACGCTCTACGATCCTATTAGACCGGGACTTACAGTTTAAAGTGGATTCCGAACCACTACAAACATCCACGGCACCGCCGGGACTCGAACCCGAAACCTGTGGTATCGAGCACCAGAGCGCTAGCCACTCGGCCATTCAGGCCCCATAAAAGGCTCAAAATAAATGGAAGTATAATAACACACAAAGAAAAATAATCGCTCAGCTACTTCCTGGAAAAAAAAAGACTTGTGATGATTTCAGCTATAGCCTCTGTCACCGAAAAAAAGGAAAAATGTGAGGGAATACTGAGATTCAATAGGGAAAAAAAAGAGGACGGGCAACGGGCGTACCTGTTACGGAGTTCCTATGTGATTTTAAGAACCACGAAAACCTTCACGTCTTAAAGTAGTTAAAATATTTGCACAAAATGAAGTTGCTTAAATTGAAGAGTAGTAATAAAAAAGAAAAAGAAAATAACGAATTTAAGAAAAACATCTCTTGCTTGAGATCAATTAAAGCAAGAGACTGAAAAAAGCTAAAGCTATGGGTACAATTAAGAGTCCGTTGAGGATGCCCTCAAAAAAAAAAAAATTAAAAGTTAACATAAAAACTATAAAAATTAGGAGAAATTAAGAAAAAAAATGAATTAAAACCAAAATTACATAAAATGAAGATAAACAAGTTTACAAAATAGAGCAAGGCAGTTAATTCAGTGATTGCCGGAGCTGCAATAGGTGGCGCGCGCGTAGCTGTATTACAATTGGCTAAAAAACCCAACTGTTGTTGAAAAAAAAAATCAATTTTTATTCTTTATTTACAAAAACAGTAAAAAATTTTTTTAAATTTGCAGTTTAGAAATATCTTTGAATATACGACCAGGGCTATTAGGATAAACAGTTAAAATAAGAATTTAAGGATAAAAAGAATTTTTTTTTTTTAAATTTTTTAAAGACAAAGTTAAAATGAACTTTAAAATAAAACTATTGGCCAAATTACAATTAAAATTAATAAAGAAATAATCAGTAAAATGAGTTGTATAGATGAACTATTGAATTAGAGTTAGAAGTTTAAAGGTAAATAAACAAGGTAAAATTTAAAGAAACAAGTAAAAACAAGCTATAGAATAAATTAAAACTATTAACAATTAAAAAGTTAAAGACCAGATAGCTATTATTTAGATTAAGGTGCATATCGTAACAATTAATTAAAATTTAAAAGCCAAAAATTGCAGCTCAGATTCGCTTGAATTAATTAACGTAGCAAGACACAGCAAGACGTAGCCACAGCGGTAAAATCCACCGCCGAGGAACGAATTCCCCGACGTTTCTTCAATGCCGGAAAAGACTCCCAGTGCGTATCGTGGCCCAGTGGGCCTTTTTTTTTAGAGCTCACCACACCTGGATGGTATACAGGTATTTGTCTAATCGTTTCGTTGCAGATCTAAGG
>BPLR01003718.1:0-63631 GCA_021605095.1 Caerostris extrusa
ATATTTGTTCTTGACTTGCCACCAATGCTCACGTGAATCATCGACCACCTCGTATTCTTCTCCCTGAAAGAACAACAAAAATTAATAACTCTGCCCTTGTAGACACTTATTTGCAATCACTTCATATAAAAATCGATCCAATTTGTTGAAAATTTTATTTAAGATAAATGTGCATTGGTGGAAATCCCGACACCAAGAAATAAGTTTAGAGACATGAAATTTATTCAAATCAAAATACGTATTTGTTTTATGTTTCAAGGTCAAAGTATGTACGAGAAAATTCATTTCAAACGTGAAATGGTGTTACATTAATAACCACTATAGTCTCCATGACTTTAAATGCAAGCATGCATTATGTCTTACAGATGTCATTTTGTGTTTCGCCGATGTATTTGTTGATACAGTTTTTTAATGTCATTACTTGAGAGTGCAGACCTTTTATAAAGATATATAACAATCATTCACTTAATATCCTAATATTAAACAAAAATATGTATTGTTATAAAGATTCGGTAGAATAATTTCACTCAACAAAAATCAAGAACTTTTCCTGTAGCGTGAGGATTATTTCAATTAATATGGGTGAAATTAATATATATGGTGTGCAATTAATATAAATTCTGGAGATACGACGTGATTAGAGATCCAATTTATTTTATGAGAGTACTCGTGTTTCGAATTTACCTCATTAATCTCCAACATCGGAAGTAAATCCCATCCATTTTTATGCAAAAACACGCTATTAACGAATTCATTAACGTTAATCCTATACTAATACAATGCTTGTCAACATATAATACGAATAGGATAACAATCAAGTTTGGCACGCCTACTCATTTCTATTGTCTGCTTAACTACCTTCCGGAACTTCACTCAGATCGACTCTTATCAAATCTTCCGTCTAGATTCCTTGGTATATCGTCGACTTTCATTTTAGATATCTGTCCATTCCGTGTTTTGATTTCCTTAAATTGTTTCCAAACATTCCACAACAAATGAAGACCTCTTCGAATTCAAGGTCAGTTATTCTCTTTACCTCGAACCCTAATTCTGCGCATTCTTTGCTAAAAGCGAAAGGAATCTCTGTGGCTCCTGTCATCCTAAAAGGTCCTCATTACATGCCTATCCAACGCCATTATCAATGCAAGGAAGATAAAATTCAATTTATAGTAATTGATTTATGGTTGGGTAACTGTAGAACTTTAAGAAAACTATATTTGGGGGAAAAGGCTACATTATTTTGAAAAATTATTATGCTTACACATCCCACGCAAGAATAATCGAAGATTTACATTTATTGCTAATTCTTTCTAATTACACTAAGCCTATTTAAAATGAGTGAAAGAAATAAGTTAAATTTCTCAGGAACATTGGAATTTCTTAAATTACTTTTTGATCACAGAAATATCACAACGAGAAATTATACATGGCAATGCAGATGCCTTGTAGAAACTCATAAAAAACATCTAACTTTTCTGTAATAATAAATTAATATAATTTTTTTTTCCTTTAAATTTCCTTTTTCCCTAAATAAAAAATACATATATGTCAAAAAAAAGACAGCTATGGACAACCATAGTAATAAATATGATGAATAGAAATTTAAAAAATGATTAAATAATTGTTTAATCCTTTACTTTAGTTTCTAATTTCTTATTTAACAAGGAAATCTAAATCCACATTTCATTCCTTTCTCATAAGATTTAAAAAAAACATCCATCAAAAATTGAAACATCACGTTAAGTATTCTTTTAAATTTTATGCTTAAAACTCTCATGCTTTTACATCTTGTTCATTTTAGTCTAAGTATGTAGAACAATGTAGGTTTTTCAGAAATAATAAATACATTATATGGAAAAGCGACACAATGTTTCACCGAAAAGATTTTATTAAAAAAATAGATTTCAATCTGTTTATACAATTCAATCAAAAATTGTCATTCATTGAGAGCGAGAAAGATTTGAAAAAAAAAAAAAAAAAAAGCCGAATAAAATGATACACGGAAAAACCTATCGTTTATGAGTCATTTCTCCAGTCAAACTTAAATTAATACCTTTCAAAATAAGATAGTTCTTAGATTCAAACTGAGTTATTAGAATTTTAAATAAACAATTTCATCTTCTTTTCGACTTAGATAAGCAGTTTTCATCTTTGGAAACAGAATAAAATGAAGCTAAAACGATATAACATTAGCTCTGAAAAAGTCTAGTATATGCTCAATTTAAATGGCATCTATTTCAAAACTAAGCTCGAGTGGAAAATCAATCATTTTATTTTCATTCTGATTTCATGTAATTATGGCATCTGAGAAATGATAATATGAAACCGAAGAGATCGAGAATAAGTGAAATGAGTCATCGAATAGATAGCACAAATTTCCTGGTGAAGTTGAATATTTTTGCATTATTAATGCATAGCAATTAAATGTAATTCATTTAATTCTGCTAGTCCAAGTACCACAGAGTCTTTCTTTTGCTTTGGATGGTTGAATGCAGCCAATCTCGCACCCAGGGGAAATATAAGGCGTATTATTTTTTAGTAAATATTTAGCATTTCAATGTATCAGTGTTCATTTGATCAATGTAGCGATTGAGCTGTTCCTGGAAATAGTATTCATCGAAATAGTGAAGTTGACATAAATAATAACAAAAGAAGATTGAATTTTTAATTAATAACTTATTTTAGAAATTAAGTTTATTTTTTGTGCAATAGTTATTAGTTTTAATGTTCTCTTTTTTTTTTTTATGTTTTGTACCAAATTAATACAATAGAGAAATTAATACCTTTTCTATTACTTATAGTTTTAATGGCTTTTCAACTTACTGCTAAAATCAAAATGTAGGTCAAAGGTTAGTTTTTGGTATGACTTAAAGTGCTTTGATAAATAGTTACGCTTTATTTGGTTCAGCCCCTAAGACAAAAACCTTATATACCTCCCTGGCCTCAGCAGATATTACGAAATGTACTTATTTTAATTTTCTATTTTAACATAGCTAACGTTTGTCCCGTTGTTAAATAAAAGAAAAGAGGCAAGTATGAATTACAATAATTGAATTCTACAGTTGTAATTTAGAGTTTTATATTTTTTGCCTCGGTCGAGATATTAAAATTCTTAGTTTTAATATATTTAGCATCTAAATTCCTTTAAATTTAAAAAATGAATCATGAAAAACATTTTACAATGAATCAGAAAATGTTCCATTTAAATTAAAATAATCTAAATCATAAATATCCGTTATTTTTGCTTCTTCGCGTCACATTTGGAGAAAAAGGGTGGCTAAGTCGCATAGAAAATCGATTCATTCTAACAATAGCTATTCAAAATATGTTGAAATTTACGATCTATAATATTTACCGGTACCGATAATATTGGCATCCTCATTTAATATACAAGACAACTGAGCAAAAATGTCATAGCAAAATATTTTTTTTAGATCATTGAGCAGAATTAAATATTTTAGCGAGTGAATATAGTAAAAACAAAGAGATATTTAAATCAAATAAAAATGCTTTTTTAATCAATTTTTACATAGCTAGAATCTCAGAAGTTAAATTCATAAAAATTTCAACCTTCTAAGGATTTTATACTGAACCTCATTCATGATGGTTGCGGTTTAATTTGGTCAGCCCTGATCTAAAACAGCAATACTATCACAGAAAATCAAAAATTGATTCACCTTTTTGATCACACCAGCAATAGACATCGTCATTTTTATATTTTTGAAGTAAAATTGGCTGTTTAGTTTGTAACTTCTACTGTCATTTTTTGCGCACTTTAGGCTAATTAGACCAGAACCTAGAGTTTAAAGGGGATTCTGAACCACTCGCAAACATTCATGCCTCCACCAGGATTCGAACCTGAAGCCTGTTGTACCAAATACCAGAGCGCTAGCCAATTGGCCATCAGACCGATAGAATTGGCTGATTCTAACTGTAAAGATTTAAACTTCTGTTATGTAACTGCTCATTTTGAATACGTATGAAAAATATACATAGTGATAGAAAAAAAGTCCGAGTGAGCAGTGGAAAAAAAAAAAAAAAAACACTAAAAGTACTATAATTAAAAACTGCCATACGATTGGTGAATTTTTCTTCCTACAGTTCTTTAATTGCATTCTTTAAATTTTCAGATACAATATGAAAGTAAAGCATTTATTTTGAAATATTATTAACTTTATTTTGTAGATATTACCAAAGACAAAGTAGATGCGAAATATGGATAAAATTTATTTATTTACAACTAGTTAGACATCAGAGTTTCACAGATTGATAAATAAGATCTCAAAAGTGAACTTGATCACTAAAAAGTAAAAATAAAAACTTATTTTCAATTTTACATGCATTGAATAATTTCAATAACCGAGTTTTTAATTCTACAGTTCTAATTTATAGTTTTATACTTTTTTTTGTCTCGATCAAAAATATTAAAAATTTCAGTTGCAACATGTTTAGCATCTGAATTGCTTTAAATTTTAAAAAAATGAATATTGAACAATATTTTACAAAGAATCAGAAAATGAATAGTGCATTCACAATAAACTACTGAATGCAAGTTAAGTCGCAACTGAGCGCCTAAATGTACGCCAAACTTGTAGAAAAAAAGCCTTTATTGTCATTCAATGGGTTTATCGTTCTACCGTCATCTGGTGCACACGAGGACTAAACAGACCGGGACCTACAGTTTGAAGTGGAACCACTCACAAATATCCATGCCACTGATATCTAATTTACCTTTTACCTCAAATACCTTTTTTGAGAACGCCACATTTATTCTTCATATTATTAAGAAAATACACATCAAAGATTCAGTGGGCAAAACCTATGCCCATGAGATGGATACAAGTTTTCGAGCTTTATTAAGAGCTTAATTAAAAATGCTGTTTCATGCGAAAGCGACATAATATATTGATTAAATAACATGTTAAAGAATAAATTTATTAAATAAATTTTTTTAACTTTGTTGTAAAATAAATCGAAAAATATGAAAATCACCATTCATCGGGCTGCACATTTCATATATGTGCAATTTATCATCGATATGGCGTAATACACAGATTGACGATCTATGTTCATAAGTTGACATCCTAGTCAAGTTGTTATAAAAAGAGGATTTTTCCTTGGTCAGTAAATTGCTTTCTTTTAAGCGGATTTCATTTTCTTTCGCACCGCTGCCTCGTCCGGTCGAAGCAGCGGACCGCAGATGACCTGGATTACACTTAGTTTTGAAAGACTGTTTGGGCTCTTCTTTCATGTCGATTTACAAACAGATCTAGATACGAATTTCCAGTCTCTTTGACTGTAGGAAACTTTTGTGCACGTGATTTCATCTTAACATAGGGTCTACTCATTTTAGCACTGAAATGTGAAACTTCCATCGAGGTCTTGAAGTGTGCGCTTAAATCAATTTGCATTTTTATTTATTTATTTTTTTCTTGTTAAAGGTGTATATTTTTCGTATATCTCAGAAGGACTCAATCATGGCTTTGCAACTAGAAAGTAAACAAACACTAAAATTCGATCTTTGCATAACTAAAGTCATTAATGACTTTGACAACATACTTTCGCATAGAAAGACTGGCTTCAGAGAGTCAAAACACAAATATTAGCCTATCCAAACGTGTTCCAATTCTATCTGGGTGTAATGTAGCAACTCGCTTTATTACCATTGAATCTGTTGCAAATTTTGACATTTCAGTGGTAAATGACATCAAATTGGCATTTCATAAAATCACATTTCGTGAAATGCTTAAAAAAAATGGGAGGGAATAAAACATACAAATTCAAAAGACAGATCATCAGAAAGTCTGGAGCGAGATACAGTGGAAGACCAGATTTCGAGGCTAAAACTGTTGATTGGATATTTCATTTTCTAATTTGATATAGCATGTCTAGGAGTAATTCTAACTATGTCTAGTTAGTAGATCGTTCCAGTTGGAAACGTATATATACATAGTTCTATTATATTGTTTACTTTGTTCGACATGCACCACTCAAGTTTCTGCAATTTCGTTATGGATCTTAAATAGCTTCCTTTTTGCAATGGGCGTGCTATTTAAGGAGTTCCAATTAATTATAATTAATCGTATAAAATATCTTTAATTAATATTGTTGCATAATTAAATAGAAAAAAATTAGTTAATGTTTAAGTATGAGAAGTTAACACCATTAATTTTTACTAAAAAAAAAAAAAAAAAAAATTCTTTCAGCGTGAATTTCGTACGCTTCAGCTTAGCTTTGATAACGCTCTTGCATAGATGAAAACTAAGAAATATTTTGTATTTAATATTTGTCTTAAAAAAGTACTATATGTTGGTACGGTGCTCAAACTCTGGAATTCATGGAACAATCCATGTGGCCATTGTCCAAAAAGTTTCGATATCCTTAATCTACAGCATGGATTCTTAACCACAAATCCGTAGATTCGGCTCAGGATGTCCGTATGCATGAGAAAGATGGATGTTGCATGAGAAAAAAATCTGACTTCTAACTAAATCTAGCATTTTTCAAACGAATGTATGCTATAAAATGAATTATCTCAGTTTTATCTATAATTATTAATATAAATAATAGGATATTTTGAGTCACATAAGAAAATCATTCAAGATGAACGCGGGTATTCACATTGGCATGTTTTTCCTAATAAAATTTGAATGATCTTGTATTTTTATAGTGTATTTATTTATTGAGGAAAATTATAGCGCAAAGAAAACGTATTACTTTAAAATTTGTTAATTTTTATCAAATAATTACATTAATTTGATTTCATTTTACAAAATTAAAGTATTCAGAAAAAGAGGTTCATGAAACAAAACAGATTAAGACCTCATCTATATAGGACCAAGTAAAGGATAGCTCACAATTATCTTAGGAATTTGGTTTATAAAATTGGCTAACAGAATCCTAAATTTAGACATTTTTAGATTATCAACTTAACTATCAAAATTTACAAGAAATGACGCTACTACAAATAAGAACAAAAATATTATGCGCCTTTAAAACAATGAAGTAACTGAAAAAAATAAAAAAAAAAAGTTCCCTATATTTCTTTCAAACTTATTATTTATCGGAAAGAAATATTTTCTAATCTAATAAATAACTTTCTCAGAGAGGGTAAAGGTTTAATATATATAACTACATACATAATAAAATTATATTGGGACAAGGTTATCTTGTAATCGAAAAGTATTTAAATCAAAATAGTAGTTAAATTTTAACGAAAAGTAGTTAAAAATATAAATTAGTTAAATTTCAACTTTAGTTATACACCATGACAAAAAAAATGATGATGCACCAAGGATAAGTTATCAGAATAGGATGAAACTCTGTGATTGTAATACATAAGTCCATAAAAACCCAGACTAAAATTTCAGAGTAATTGAAGGCTTTATTCAAGAGATACACAAAGAGAACACATTACTATGAAAGCTATTACCCGGTTTGGCATTGATTCGTCAAGATAACGGGTATATATCTATGTGATCCTTTGTTAAATTATCTTCAATTGTTAAGTTAGATAGCGATGACATCCTGGAAGGATAAAAAGCTTCTGCTCTATTGGGAAGAGATGTAGAAATTTAGCTGCAATTGTTTGACAAGCACAAAAATAACCAATAGCAATGATTGTAGAGTTTGGTGGAGAATTATCCGGTTAAATATAAGCCCGGATTCCATGAAAAGTAAAGCAACATAGAATAGAGTCGACTGAAGTACCACCACGCTGCAAGTCTGCACAAATAATAACTTTGGAGGTCTGACTATCAAATAAAATAGTGACCCAGATCATAACTTCCGATTATTGGACACTGTAGCGAGCGAGAACCAAGTTAGTATCTCACGACTGGAGGTCTCCAGAAACGTTCTTGCTGGTCATTGGAGCTCAATTAAAAGCATGACAAAAATTATTCTCCAGTTGGTGAATGATCTCTGCACCATGTTAAACTCCCTTGTTAGTATGCACAAGTAAGGTGAAGACGGTGCAACAGGCACGTAAACTCGGACCCCACTCTATGTATCGGATAAATAATCCTTGGGAACATTAATGAACCGATTATACGTCGGATCATTGATAATAACGTATAAGGAGTTGCGAGAGTCACTCTATTCTCACGTTCAGTCGCCTATCTCAACAGTTGCTCTCTTGAAGCAACGTTCTGCCATATTTCAAGCATTTCTGCAAACATCTGAAAGATGATAAGACTTGGACGCAATTGCACATTTTCCTCCCACACTGGCACATTTCCTCCCCACTGCACTCAATTGCACATTTCCTCCCCACTGCACTCAATTGCACATTTCCTCCCCCACTGCACTCAATTGCACATTTCTCCCCACTGCACTCAATTGCACATTTCCTCCCCACTGCACTCAATTGCACATTTCCTCCCCACTGCACTCAATTGCACATTTCCTCCCCACTGCCCACTGCACTCAATTGCACATTTCCTCCCCACTGCACTCAATTGCACATTTCCTCCCCACTGCACTCAATTGCACATTTCCTCCCCACTGCACTCAATTGCACATTTCCTCCCCCTCTGCACTCAATTGCACATTTCCTCCCCACTGCACTCAATTGCACATTTCCTCCCCACTGCACTCAATTGCACATTTCCACCCCACTGCACTCAATTGCACATTTCCTCCCCACTGCACATTTTCTATGCTCATATTGTGAGTGAACCCATATGCGGGGCATTGGTACAGGGTAGAAGGAATCCAATTTGAAAAGATAAGTCATTTTTGAAAGGAAGATAAGCCCCTAGAACTGGAATATGTAATCTTTTACACAACTTCCAGATGTTCTGGAGCTCCAGCTCTTCATTCATTGGTTACTGAAATTTAATCATTTGCATATAAGATGAAAAGATACTTTTATAGAAAATTGTGTTACAATCAGATAACCCCTTCTTGGCCGGATTCTCTTTTTTTCTAAAGTATGTTTCGTCTCTCTGATTTTTACAGTAGTGATAAAAGAACTTGAAACAGAAACTTAACAGAAATTAACAAGCAAAAGTCCTGTTTATTTAATCTAGACCACATACTTTTTGTATTTAAAAATAATATCGGTGAATAATGAATTTCAAAATTGACAAAACCGACCAAATTGTACTTATTTAAAATTATATATAATAAACTTATCTGTCCCGTCAATTTCAAACTTCAGATGTTTATCTCATAATTCTTTCTTAGTATTATTGTTGATATATAGTAGTTAAAAGTAGAATTAAAGAACCGTATATTGACCCAAACATTTCATCGAATGCAATCTACAAGTCGAAATTAGGTATTAAAAAAATTGTATAAAAAAACCGCAAAAATGTTGATTTATTCGAAAGCTGTAAGGAATACAACAATCAAATGTACACTCAAGAGCCAAAACATTATGACCACCTGTCAATAACGAGTTGGCCCACCTTCGGCGCGCAACACAGCTTCAACCCGCCTTGTCATGGATGCCACAAGTCTTTGGTAGATGGCCGGAGACAGATTGTACCAGATGTTTAAGCAACGGTCACGCAAATCCGAGATATTACGAATTGGTGGTCTTTGACCTCTGAGCTACCGTCCCAGGACATCCAAATGTATTCTATCGGATTGTGATCCGGTGAGTTAGGCGGCCAGGACATTAACTAGAATTCAGCATCATGTTAATGGAACCATTCCAACACAATTTTAGCCTTGTGACAAGGGGCGTTGTCCTGTTGGAACATTCCATTTCCAGCTAGAAAAACAGAGGCCATGTAAGGGTGCAAGTGGTCCGCAATGATGTTCAGATACCCTGTAGCATTCATGGTCTGCTCTACCACAACCACGGATCCCAGAGACGCCCAAGAGAATGTCCCCCAAAGCATAAAACCGCCACCACCGGCCTGTGTATGACCTACTGTGCATTGAGGGGAGCAACTGTTTGCCTGGAAGACGGAGCATCCTGACACGGCCATCGGCGTGATGAATGACAAACCGTGATTCATATGACCAGGCAACTCTCTCCCACTGATCCACAGACCAGTCACGATGTTCCCGGGCCCAGCGCAGGCGCAGTTGGCGATGACGCTTGGTCAGCAAAGGCACACGAATGGGACGTTTGCTGCGTAGCCCCATATCCAACAGTGCCCGCTGAACAGTGTGCTCCGATACTATTCTACTTGGCCCTGCATTGTATTGGGCTGTCAGCTGAGCCACTGTCTGGCTCCGGTTTTGCTTCACCATGCGAGACAGTCTCCGACGGCCTTTTTCTTTGATAGCGTTAGGACGTCCAACACCATGTCGTCTACTGCTGGTTTCACCGTCATTCATCCACTTTGCATAAGTACTAACAACTGCAGATCGCGAACAACCCACGAGTCGTGCAGTTTCGAAATACTTGTTCCGAACTTTCGAGCCATTACAATCTGCCCTCTATCAAAGTCGCTTAGATCCGCAGCCTTTCCCATCACACACAGAAGTAAGTGAAAGAATGATTCTTCAGACTCTCCAGCAGCAGTTAAATACCACTTCCACCTGATCACGTGCCTTCCACGTCATCCAGGTGAGTTCATTGCAAAATGTAGGGGTGGTCATAATGTTTTGGCTCTTGAGTGTATAAACTAATTTACTAAACTTAAAAAACAAAAAATATTACTATATTACCTTGGTCAATGTGAGGTCCCCTTCTTCAATGGCTTGAAATGGATATAAAGCTACGACTATCTTCACGCAATTTGTTTTCATCTAGAAAAAGACAAATAAAACAGTGTCATATAAAATGCAAAATGGAAGATAAAGTCATTTAAATATTAAACCACTGTTACTAATGCAAAAAAATTTTTCGTTGTTATTATTTAAATACTTGAAGTTTCTGCAAGTAAATTTACTAGAAGGATTTTGGTCAAAATTCCGGACATTTCAAGAAAAACTACAGTCAGGTCAATTTTATGAAGGTAGGTATTGCTTTATGGCAGAAGGGCCAATTTTGGCAGTGCTAAACAATTGATTGCTTAATTCCAACTGTGCTACTCTAGTTGTGGCCTAGAGTGAGTACTAAGAACAATAAGAATAATAAAAAGAATGGCCACCAGTGATTGCGAAGAGGGGATGAACAGGCGTTGGTCTTCGAGAGAAGAAGGCTAGTGAAGTTTCAGCAAATCGTAGCTGCTCCTGGGTATCGTGCAGCTACAATTATCTTAAATTGCATCTATAAATATCACATTGATGAGTTTATCTTGATTGTAGAAGAATTTTTTTACATCGTTTCATCAATAAATGCGTTTGTTGAATCGTTGAGTTTTGTTATAAACAAGTTCTGTACTCCAATTAAAATGATTATTCCACCAAGTAAGTCAAGTGGAAAATAAAAACTAATAACTGTAAGCAATAAAATTAATATTAAAATAACATCTTAAGTATAAAAAAGCGTTAATATTTTTTCCAAAATGAGTATTAAAACATGATAAATCTAAGCTTAAAATCTATTTTGATTTCAGATGCTATACATTTTCAAGTATAAAAACAAATATTAATCGAACTTTAAGTCTCCTTTTTGCATAGCCTCTCCAACGTTTTTAAAAGATCGAACGTAAATCAAGTAGCTTTACACATTTTTTCAAAGATGTTTTAAACGAGAAGACATTCCTTTGATATGAAACTAATCAAACAGTATTTGCCAACTTAAGAAAAATTGTGTTTCTTTTTATGTAAAATGAAAATTTACAAGATTTCTAAAAACAAATCATTGTTTTTCAGTAGTAAAATTTTAATTTTCTTTTAACTAACAGAAGAAGCCCATCATACGAGCATATGCCAATAATCCAATCGCCAATGCTTGCTAAATTGAATATTTTTCGTCTACTGTAGATTGCTAAATCTTGAATGAAATTAATTTTTTTTTCTTCAAAAAGCTGCCGGAAGATTATCAGCCATTTCAATTTTTTAGAAAGGGTAATAATTTTAGAACAAATATAATTTGAATTGTATTACCATTGTAGGAGAAATTGTCAAGACAATAGTGAATTGGAAGAAGAAATTGAGGAAATATTCGAATAAAAAATTATATTTGCTCGAAGAAATAATTTTAAACTGGATATAAAAGATTCTAAGTTCTTTTACTTATCCACTTTTGGCTTATCTTACCAGATATTAGAACAGAAAACGAATTTCTTTGAAACAAAAGAAGTTTTAAAAATGTTTCGAATGAACATGTATTTAACGAGCTTTTAAATTCGTGATTTGTTACTTTTTGAGATTGGCAAGAGAAGAAAAACTGTACTGTTAAAAATTTAAATGCTGAATTTCCAACAATTCTTCAAACGAAGTATTCCAGTTACCTTCACACAAATACACTGATTATAATTGCCCAACTTAAACTGTTAATGATGCTTTTGACATCGGAATAATAGTACATCCATATATAAAAATATATTTCTATATGTCAATAATTATAGATTGACTTGATAGATATTTAAGTAAAAGATGGTGCATGATTTTCTATTGACATTATACAGAAAGTGTATATTTCAAGTCCCAAAGCATTTAGTATTTACTATGAATATTTTTTAATAAACTTTTGTTTTCTATTGTTAATGAAATAATTCTAAATGTGTTTTTACAGTTATTTATATCTCAGTCACAGTGAAATCTCACCTCCATGTCATGCATTAAAGCCCAATGTTGTTCTAAGATTATTTGATTACTTATTTAATTGAAAAGAGTAGTTAAATAGTTATTTATCTAACTACAACCAACTTAAAAACTAAATAATTTAGCAAAGATAATTTTTTCAACATTTTTAGAGCATGATAAGTTGTGTCCTACAATACCTTCATATACCAAACAATATATAGCATTATTAGATTAACAGATGACAGCACAGTCAGCAAATTTGGTTTCATGATGCTAAAAATAGCCTCTGTGTAGAATTGCAGTGAAATCAAAAGTGAGAAGTTGGTTTTTACAATCAGGTTCTCTCTTCAGAAGTCAGCATGTTTATGGTAGATCCTCACCTTCGTGAATACTAATTAAAGGTGAGTAAAGTAGCAATAAAATAAAGTCTTATTTATTAAACCATCAATTAGATCTGTACATGTTAATTAAAACAATCATTTTTCTTAAAATATGAATACTTGTGCTTAAATTTAGAGTTTGATCCTCTCTCCGTGACAATTCAAGGTGAGGACAAGTCACAGAGGTGGGACTTTTAAATGAAAGGCATTGTAACAAAAAATTACGTAAAATAATTTTTCAATTTATATATTTTTATATTTACCAATTCTTTTTTAGCATATTGTTTATTTTCTTATACAGTGATATTAAGCTAATGTTTATTTTTGGTATTTAATTTTAATAAATTCATTGTGCATTATTAATTAGCATTGCACCTTAGTCATATTTCTAACAGAATAATATGCTTTTGTTCTTTGCCTTGATATACAAACTAACCGTTGCATAAAGCTCACTTCCATGAATGATGTGGCCTTTTGTACCACAGGCTTCAGGTTCGAATCCTGGCGGGGACATGGATGTTTGTTCGTGGTTCGGAATCCACGTTAAACTATAAATTTCGGTCTAATTCGATTAAAGTGTGCAAAAATAATGACAGTAAAGCGACAAACCAATCCAATTTCTGAGGAAAATAAAAATATAGTTGTATCATTGTTGATTTTAACTTGCAAAAAGCGTTAATCTCTAGATGTAATAACAATTGCCGTGAAAAATAATTAAGATATTTTCTCTTTGAAAATGTACACTTTTGGTAGAATGACCCTTATACCATATTCTGTGTAACCTGATTAAGCCATTTTGTACAGAAAAAGAAATTTCTTTTAAATTCCATTTCTGAATAATCAGCTTTCTTTTCCTTTTGATCTGTCAAATCCAATCTTATTATTTTAGTTGAGTTGCATTTAATATGTAAATCTTTAATTTCCAGATTTTGTAACATTTTTGAGCTTATTCATTTTGTCTTCGAATTTTCTACAATATTTTCTCTATTGTCATTAATATTTCTACCTGTATGGAATCTTTGTTAATCATTTTACAACGAAATTATTGACTTTATCTGTACATTATTAAAAGGAAGTGGAAACTTAAAATTATGATTCGTATTGGAAATTAAATTTTAAATAATTTTTGGTAGCCAATACATTTACCTCTTGTTTTAATACTTGGAACAATTGTATAATTACGAAATTTAAAGCAAAAAAATTTTATATAAAGAATATCGCTTTTCGAGGATCAAATGAAATAATTTTAAATGAATTTATATGAGTCAATCATTTAAAATGTTCGTCAAAACAAATTGATAAAAGCATTTCCTAAACTGCACGAAAATTAAACATATAAATCTAACTCTATCGATCGAACATATTGTTTGAGTAATCTGGATGTAATCAATTACACGAGTTAGAGTTTTAGAAAAAAAAAAAAGAAGTGATGTAAATGACACATCGTGAAAAATTCACTAAAACGATCCAATGATGTTTCTTGAAAATAATATCAAAGAAAATCTCTTGGGAAAATATGGATCTGGACACCAGTTGGCCGGCCGAATTTGAAAGAACAAAACGCAATCATATATTATGACGAAAAAATGAAAGTCTTAAAATCACAATATTAAGCTAATTTCATTTTTAAAAAATTACTAGAAATAGCCATATAGTTTAAACTAATGGCGGCGCTTATCTATAGAATAATTAACTAAACTGATATGTTTGTGTTGATATTAAATAATTAAAGTATTGTAAGATAGATGTAAGTGTACCATTTATGATATGCAGGTGGTTATGAAAAGAATGAAAATATTTATCGATATTTGTAATGGGGTTTCGTATTAATAACACTCAGGTGTAACTACCAGTATTTTTGGCTTGCATTTGTTTATTTTTTATAATTTCTTTACGTAATTTTTTTTTTTAGCAGACAATTAAAATTGTAGAAAAGGGTTTGCTACAATCAGTAAAATGAACATTCAACTCCGTAGAAAGGTGATTCGCATGCAAATATCAGAAACACGTGGAGCACACAAACACGTGCAATCAGCTCACGCAAGTGCTTTTGTGCAAAACAGCCTTTGGGAACATCAGCTTTTGTGCAAGACTACTATCAAAAGAAGAATGAAAGATGCTCGTAAAATCCTGCTATACGAATTTGTAATGCCTGCAAGAAACCATATAATTGACATTACACGTGATAAAATGACTGTCAAACTTCAAACAGAGTAGTGTGACAAACGTAGTCCAAGATTTCGAATCGATAAAACTTTTTCACGAGTTTGGAAAATCATCTTAACAGGTACAACTGTAAGAAAGCTTGGTGGTGGTCTTCCACAAAAATAACGTCAATAAATTGCATAAGATCGATGCCACTCAGTGGGAAACCTTGCTCAACAGCTAAGTACAGAAATAGGACATGTGTCGCTTTTTACTGTAGCCAAACAAACGCCTTCATAGAGGTGGACTATTCACCCGCCCTCTTGAAACCCGCCTCCCATCGGCGGCACCATTTAAACAGGTGGAAAGAATTTAGAGACATAAGACTCAACTAATGTATTAACGGAGGAGAATCATGTCAGTGGCCCAAGTGATTCTCAACACCAGTTGATATGGAGAAATGTAGGGACACCGTTTTATTCCATTAACATTAGAGAAAGAGACCGTTACACTGAGTCTTGCCGGCTCGTTTCAGGAAAGTGGATTTATAAATTTTCCACGTTACTGCAGTTCGCTATTGTTAAGTGATTCTTCCCCTTCCGAGGTGACCTTAACGCAAATTTCATTTTTGTCAAGTTCAAAGATATCGAATGGGCAAAAGTGTCCTTTCAGGAGCTTAAAACAGCTGTAGAAAAGCTTCTAGAAGTATTGATATTAGAATGGATTAACCGGTGTATTTCGCCGATTTAATTCCCATAGAGCACGTGTGGGTTGCTTTGGAGAGACGCCTTTTGACACGATTCTATCCGCCTGAGAACACCAAAAAACTAAAACAGACGCTATTGAGGAATGAACATTCTTTCATCGGCAACTGATGGAGGAATGAACATTCTTTCATCAACAACTGATCTGGTGTTGAGTAGGGAGAGACGGTTAAGGGGTCCCATCCCTTACTACGGGACATCAGTTTGTTGTTCTCCCTCTTGGGTCAGACAAGCAATTTATCAACGCCAATAATAATTATTAATACTTTTCTTTCGATAATGCCAGTTTTCCTGCAATACTGTTTTATTTATTTTATTTCAGTATGCTTACTTCATTGGTAAAGTATTGTCACTATAGATACCACTATGTGATTCAATTAGTTTACCTATTCTACAAATACAGAATCATTAAAAGGAATTTTTAATTCATATTTAATATTTATGTTTTCTTAATTTTCAGCCACTGCTCTACTTTGTTTTTATAAATAAACTTTTATGTTATGAAGTCTAGACTTAAATCTAGACTAGTCTTAAAGTACTTTTTTTTTTTTTTAATTTGGCTTATAAATTTCATCTATGTAGTGTATTTTTATTGTGGGAAAATCCTTCAACATAATGAATATATATTTTTTCATGACAGTTTAAAATAAGAAAATTTTAGAATTTTGTAAGAAAAATGGTAATAATTGAAGAATATTTTAGAGGGTTGACTGTAACAAGAAATGCAATTTTATTGAATATTTAGTTATAATCTAGTGTTTTTGTTAAGTACTTATATACAAAGTTGACCTAACATTAATAGCTAATCATAATAAGTTAACGTTCAATTCCGCCATCAGCTAATGTTCAGTTCCTTATTTTTATTTATTTATTTATTTTTATTCATTTGCATTTAATCTTTGAAGAACTGCAAGCAACATGTGATTTAAATTTCGTTAAACTTATTTTCTTTTATATTCCAGCATATAATTTGAAGTGTCGAAAGATTTTAGGGATTGTTTTCAGTAGAAACACTTCTTCCATTTCAGAAATAATTTTCATTATTTAAATATGTTGTCACCTGTAAACATGAAACTAGACTTCAAAAACTTTAATGCTTAAAAATACTACATACTTTTAGAAAAATATAAGATTCGTTACCAAAAATGGAAATTGAAATTTCACAAAATTCGGCAAACAGCTGCTTCACATATTAAACAGTAATTAGAACTGATAGAAACTCTTGAACAGAAATTAAAATTTTCAATATGAATGTTTTAACAACTAGATTACAGCCATTTGCTTTCGAAACATTTAAAACATCCATAAAGAAACTATTATGTCCACTGTTAAGAGATTAAAACATCCACTGTTATGTTATTAATAAATACATTTTTATAATACACAGAAAATTTTACCAAAAAGTTCTTGTATAAATAAATTGCAGATTAAAATTGAATTAAATAACTATAAAATCATGATTGTATTGATAACTCCTTTTTCTTCTAAAAATACGACTGCTTCCCCCAAACAAACAATTGTTTTAGAAATAGAAGTAAACATTGAAACACACACACAAAACATTACAAATTTCATTTATATATGAAATAAGGTTTGCTTAAAAATTGGCCATCTATATCTCAATCAGCAATACAATCGTTTGACAATACACTTGGCATTACAGTCGTAGTAATGAATAGTTGCATAGACAACACCAATTACTTCCGCAGAAAGAAGTGAAAATGCAAGTTTAAAATGGGGCCTTGTTAGACTGTGACCCAGGTACTTAATCATAGAACTAAATTCGAATTTAAAAGTGCAAGCTAAGGATTGTTACTTACTTTGTGGTGGCCAAAGTTTGTGTTTTTCATGAGGAAACATCCATATTATAAAATGCCGGATTCAAGTAGCCACATGCAATGGAAGACCTACATTCTTCCTGATTGAGAATCAGTCGACAGGTTAGTTTCTTCTTTGAGGGTTGCCGTCTGTGTTTCGGATGAAGAAACATTGGCGAAAAGTCGCCAAACATTTCATTGCATGATTTTTCCATACTTCCGGCTACTCTGCTCCAAACTACGGCTTCTGTCTTTCCTTAAGGATATTCGTCTTCGTTCGCATAATAAGAATACTCCCAAAATCAAAAGATATGTTGAAAAGGAAATGCTACTTATATCTTATAAATAAAAATAAAATAACTTTTAAGCAAATGAAAAATTATTTTAAAAATAACGATCAAGGACATTTCAATAAACATTGTTTTGTTCTAATGCAGCTGGCAAACACTTAAACAGTTGCCTTTTATGTCTTAAGGCAAGCTCTGCACCGACGTTACTCACTTGGCACTACACAGGAGGTGTATGTAGCTTGAAGATAAGTTACGGACGCGAAGTAACAATTCCCCGCAACGCTCTACGATCCTGTTAGACCGGGACCTACGGTTTAAAGTGGATTCCTAACCACTACAAACATCCATGGCACCGCAGGGGACTCGAACCCTGTGGTATCGAATTCCAGAGCGCTAGCCACTCGGCCATCAGGCCCAATTTCAATAAACATAGACTATAATTAATATAAACTTCCAAATGACTATCCGATAATTTCCGATTTTAAATCCTAAGAATACAAAATAAATTAATTAATTTTAAAAATTATTCATTATTTTAATAATTATGTATTTTTGTGCCATGGTTTTGCTATATTTTATTTATCTAGCTACTATGAAATTTAAGTTGAAATTAAATATTTCTCAATAACTGAGGTTTAATATTTGATTATTCATCAGACAAAAAACAATTCTTAAAAATAGGTTATTCGTTTGACTGATGAGAGATGACATTAAAATTTTTAATTTTTTTGTGGTAAGAAATGAAATATTTTTTGTTAATTTTATCGTATTTCAATAAAATTTATTTTCTTTTGAGCATTTTAATTTTGAGTTTAAAACTGACCTGGATTTTATATATTGCTAAACCTGAGGAATCATACTTTGAGACCTGATTTTTTATGTTGCTAAATTTTAAAAAAATAACCCTATTTAATGATAAAAATTATCGAGGGAGCAGTCTCTTGTTAACACTTTCGCTGCCAATTTCGCGCCTGCGCGTGATGTGGCATCAACATTAAAAAGCTAATGCGTAATGTGGAGGGAAGTAATTCATCTCCAGTGCGTAATGTGGAGGGAAGTCCCGGTAGCCAGTCACGCATTTGTGCGAGAAGAGCTGCGTTGCAACGTTTGTTCGCTTCCATCGGCATTTGCTGGTTTTGGCGGGGAATAAAGGTTAGATGCTAGTTGTAAGGGTATATGATTTCGAATTTATAATTTTTTAATTATTAGAAAAACTCTTGTACTATGAGTTGTAGAGAAGGTAGTTCTGCAGGGTCTTCCAGCCTCCCTCTCCCCCCTTTTTTTTTTACTCCCTCCTTATTTCCATGTGAGTTTTTTCGAACATGTTGAAAAAGTTAATGGTTGGCCATTGAAATGTTCGTCAGAATTGAATTATGCGCACAGATTATTCAGAAAATTTAAAGAATAAAATCATTTCAACCTCTTATAAAATAAAAATCTAATTTTTTAAGGCTCGAAAATTCACTTTAAAAAAAAAAAATACTCTCCGTTGAACAAAAATAACATTTCACACTATTTCCTAGATATAAATAAACCAACCCTATTCCAAAACAGATGCGGCCTGATGGCCAAGTGGCTAGAGCTCTGGCCTTTGATATCCTAGGCTTCAAGTTCGAATCCTCGCGGTGGCATGTATGTTTGTGAGTGGTTCGGATTGATTCGTTGGGAATCACCCAAGAAATTCCTGCCTTATCTTCTTTTCAATAACCATCGGTAGGCTGTTCGTGGTCTACGTGAGACCCACCGATGTTCTACTCTCACCTTTCTAACTGGTAGGAGGCTACATAGTTTAGATACGGGAGTGAGGTGTGGGAAATAAAGTCTGCATACCATGTCCAGTGTGAAGAAAAGAAATTCGCTGTGCAATAGCTTACTAGACATTACTTAATTCTGATGCCTTGAAAATAACTCATCAAGGACCTTGCGTACCACATAGTAAACGAGAAACAAATACACCTCCCGAAAAATACGCCTAAAAATACATTGCATCCTAATCCAATAAGTTAGCAAAAATAATACAATAAGCCATGAGTTTTCATGTTAGGATCTTAAACATTTTATTTCATAAAGATTGCACATGGATGATATAAAGTAAATTATCATTTAGAAAGGAAAAAAAAAAAAAACGTATCACTAATTCATGAACACAAAATATGGTCGCATTAGGAATATTTGTTTTTAATACATTCTGACCAAACAGCTTTCCAACACGTATTCAAAGCAAAAATTTCTTCCACACATTAATGATCGTTAGTGGTTCAATTTGTCCAAAACGTAGAAATGTTCACTTGTTGTATCAAGAATGTAGTATTAAGCGGCAGAAAACAAAATTGCACGTTTGGATGTTCTAAGACCGGTGGTCAATAGGATGGATACCCTTGCATCTCCAGTCAGTAGTTTGAACGATTACTCGTCTCAAGTCAGTATATTGGAAAACGGGTGCCAGTGTTGAGGACAAGCTAACAGCTCTCGCCGAAAAAGCACAGTGAGATACCACTGGATGAATGTCCCCGATTTCTAGCGGGTTCGCTTAAATACAAACACCTGGAGGAAAACTCTAATCTTTACAAGATAAATGGAAAAGATGAAATCCAACAGCAGATTCACTATAATGCGGAAATTGCAAATGACGTTGATTTTGAAGCCTACGACAAAGGGATCGAGAAGACCGGAAACGAAATCCAAAAGAATCCATTCAATGCTGAAATATATTGGACCCCGTACCATCCCTGATTGCAAGAAACACTACTAGATTTCAACTAACCTCCTAAAACACTTACAGAAAATTACTGCACCTAACAAGGATCTGCCTGCACAAAACTCCTTCGATCAATTAAAAGACAATGAAATGAGCACGGATGATCTCCATGATGATTCTCCATCATCTCCACTGCAAGTTCGAATGCCATCCATTATGGTTTGCATTGAAGGCAGTACATGTGGTACAATTCAAGTCTCAATCCAAATACAAAATTCTAGACTAGCAAATTACCTTACTTAGATCTATTGATAAGGCTAAAAGCTTTGAGCTAAACCGTCTATTCTACCTGTCGGTTAGAGTAGAAAAATTCAATAGAAAACCTGGAACAACCCAACGCTTTAACTGTAACCGGTTTCATCATGGAAATAACAACTGCGTCTCTGCAGCAAGATGTTTAAAGTGTGAAGGTCATCACTTCTTTAAAGACTGCAAAATAATAGTATTCATTGAAAATACCACTAGCATAAATTGCGGCAAAAACAAGGTCTGGAGGGGATGTGAGAAATTTTCCAAAGACCACCATTAGACCCCCTGCAAATCAGCCAGATATTTCTAAGAGGAACTTCTCTGGCAAGACTTATAAATAGTCGAATCTCTTATGCTTTAGTACTTAAAAATAATTCCGGCAGCACTACTTCTATCATCACTCTAAATGCTTCATTTCTCACATCTAATGTGTCTACCTCTGACCACATACCTACACCACCTACCTTGACTTCATGTCTAAAAGATTATTTGAGATCAAAGAATTTGCAAATATATTTCAATCCCTAGGAGATACAAATTCTATCTACAATCGGTTATTGCAAAGCAATAATCCGATCGAAAGTTTTCTCAGCTTTATTTGACCAGAAATAAGTTGCTTTTGTTTGTCAACAAGGACTGAAGACTCCTCGTAGGCGGGGACTTCTTTTCTTCTCCTCTTTGTTTATGATTTTCCATGTATCCCTACCCTCCATGCTTCTATATTTGAAAAGTGCAGGGCAGTTGACGCTGTTAATATACTAATACTTTGTTCAACTAGAGGATTAAACAAATTAAACTAGGAGGAGATCTTTAATAGATTTTCTGTTCCTATAAAATGCTGTCATAATAAAAAAATAAAGAAAAACTTTCAATTATTTCTTTTTAAGTAAATGAAACTGTCATTTTAAAGTATTAAAAAGAGGCATCCTTTTATTATAGCAAGGCATATATATTATAATACATTTAAAAATTATAACATTTAGATTCAAAGAAAATAAATGGGCATCTAATATTTTATCTGATGAATAGTCAAAATTACGAAACATTCTTATTGGTAATTTTTAATTAAATAAAACTTATATTTATTGCACTAACAATTATTTGTTAAAGAATTGCGAATAGAAAATAATAACACTCATTTCGCATCTGACATCTTTTTGATATTTTATTTTTGATTTTGTTATAGCTTGAGTCTTTTTTTTTTTTTCTATCGTTGTTAGATGGACTTGCGTTTAAATTTGTTTTTAAGGTGGTTTTTATATCAGAATTCTGAATTCCGTGGAAAAGTTTGCTGCCAATTCATTATTGATGATTTTTACTAACTTATTTCTTCGCTCTAAAAGAGTTAATAAGTTTTATTTTTTTTTTTCAGCCGGGCAATACCAGGTTATGTATACTAGTATATATATAAATGAAGAACACAACAAAACAATACAAAAATCAAAACACTGACAAGGAATTAGATAGAAATACGACCATTTTACAAAGCAAGCCCTTCAACAATATTTTGCCACAAGTAAATTTATATAATTCATAGCAACAAAATCCAGTTATATAACAAAACCGTAATAATATTTACCATAAAAAAACTTTGATAAATCTCCCATTCAAAACCCGCGAAAAAGAAAGAACTTGTGCTCCTAAGCTGAAGCAAAGAAACTGAAAATCATTAGACAAAACATAAAATTCAAAAAAAAAGATGAACAGCTAAAACTACATGGACAAATAAAAAAGAGCATAAATATTTTTACAAATATCTCATAGCATAATAACAATCTGATCCTTCGAAAAAAAGAAGAGAAAGAAAGAATAAAAGAAATGCCGAATTCATGCATTCACAGTTTTCAAATGAATTTATGAAAATGCATTTTTGCAAACCGCCATACGATGACAGTCATAACTGTTATAATTTTAAGAACCTAATGGCATTTTAACTATATGTTTTTAACGATGCTATGCATGCCTTGAACAAAAAGGTGTTCATTTAGAGATGAATATTAATTATATTATATAGAGATAATATATTTTATATTATATAATATATATAGATAATTTATATATTTATAATAAATCTTAATTTAACGATGTGTTATTGGCATTTTTATCAAAAACATTACTTTTTTTGGTATTTTTACTGTAAATGACTCGATTGGTTGTAACTGTAGATATACTTCGGAATACTATCGTTCTTTTAGTTTAATGCATGCATGATGGATATACGTCTACATGTATGCGAGTCAATGTGATACGTTTTACATATTCTTTTTAGTTAGAAATGTCAACGTAAAACCAATGTTTGCCAAATTTTAACAAAAAATATTGATACATATATTGTTTGTCAATGTTCCATAACTTAATGTAAGAATCATCATCATCATCATCAATGACGCAACAGCCTCATGGTGGGCCAAGGTCGACTACCTACTTGCGAATTTCTAGACAGGAGATGTTTTCTCTTTTAACGAGGTAGGGTTGTCAGCCCAACGCTCTTCTGCCGTATTAGACTGGGACATCCGGTTTAAAGTGGATTCTGAACCCCTACAAACATCCATGGTACCGCCGGGACTCGAACCGGAAACCTGTAGCACCGAGCGCCAGAAATGTAACAATAGCCTCAGAAAAAAAAATATTCGCAATACATTATTTAAAAACTTTGAACGTGGTCCGTTACCTTAAATTACCAGACTGTTCTTCTGCCACCATCCTTCTTTACGGTGGGATGTATTTCGTTTGAATTGAGCTTTTCGTCGGCCTTTCTGCAGACACGTGAACAGCACAAACTAAACTTGCTGCTGCCAGCACACATAACTCGCTTCCTTCCTCTTTTGTATTGTTTTACTAAATCTACACGTTTCTTGTTTGCCTTGTTGACAATAAATTATTTCTTACTTTTCGATTATTCTCAAATCTGACCATATGGAATTATTTGTGGATGAAAAATTTTCTTTAAATATTGTTCAGCTTCTACAGCAAGTTTTGAATAAAAGAATAAAAAATTACTACTCCACTAATAAAGAAAAATGACTACTACGCTAATAATAAAAAATAACTACTACACGAATAATATAAAAATAACTACTACACGAATAATATAAAAATAACTGCTACACTAACATTTTTTCCATCACTTTGTTAATAAGTGTAAGTCATAGGAACTTTTAAAACTTATTCTTCATCTTTTCTTTTTAGCTGCTTTTATATTTGTCCATTTTAAATTCTTGCAAAAACTATTTATCTGTTTTTAATATTTCATGCCTTTCCCTCTTAAATTCAAGCCTTCTATTCATGTTTCGCAATTTTTTAATATCCCATTTTAAAAATGTCTGTCCTTTAAAATTTCATTCAATCAAATTTCGATTTTATTCTGTTGATTTCAGGAGAGGTTTACAAATCGAACCGGAAAAATTTCTTTGGCTTCATTACTGTTGTTCTTTTGGCCTTCATTTTATTACAGTTGAAATATCATCATTTTTTTAATTAGCAATCAGTATGCAAAGAGAGGGTCCTGATTGGCCGAGTATCTTGAGCTCGGTGCCCCAGGTTTTCGTGTTGAGTTCGGCGGTGCCATGGAAGTTTATAGTGGTTCGGAATCCACTTTAAACCTTATGTCCAGGTCCCATATGACTGTAGAGCGTCACAGAGCCTAGTCAGACTTCTCATTGACATCATTCCCAAAGTGTAAAGGGCCAACTTTTGCTCTAGGCACAGTGATGTGGTGTGATGTAGTAGTAGTAATTTGCAAAGAGAAAGAGAATCGTTTAAAAAGTGTGCTTCACTGCTAGTTTTACGTAAGAACATACTTAAGATACGACAGCTCTCCAACAGTTCTCCAGCATTACACCCAATAGTAATACTCAGTTCATTTGTTTAGATTTATGAAACGCAACTGAAATTGAACCGAAAGAGAACATCTAAAACAGCATTCAGACCAGGACATTGAGCGTCGACCCATCATTAGGCTTAGCTCCCCAGGCTTGTTAACTCAATCACTTGATGTAAATGCTGCTTAACATGTGGCAGGTGAGTCTGTAGAAGAGCTGTGGTTGAAACTGATGGTGACATTATTGTCCCTGCCTTCAGAAACGAGGAGGCTTCATGATGATTGTGACAAAACATCTCGCTTCGATAGTCAGGCTGTTTGTAGGAGTTTTCAGTATTTCTTCCCACTCAAATGCAGAATAGGGGCCTCTAAAAGTTCTCCTAGAAGTGGCTGTACTCCCCCAACCCTTGTCGGTGGACTGGTCTACGTGAGGCCCACCGATCTGGAAACCCTCACCTTTTTAACGGGTAGGAGGTTCCATAGCCATGGAGAATTCAACTTAAGTAAACCTTCTAAAAGAAATGTTTTTTTTTTTTCTTTGTTTAGCTAAGAAACAAATTTCGCTTCACATCTCAGTATAAAAGACTCATTTTCTGTATAATCTGCAACAGAATTAGCAGTTTATGTTTTCTATTTTTACTTATTTTATTTGATTTATTTTTTTTCGAAGTCAGAATTTATTGATTCGTCAGTACATGATAAAAGCACGCTATTTTGTCTCTAAATTACTACTTGAATGCAAAACAAGAACTGAAACACCCAAATATCTATTGATGCACTCAAATATATTTGGTCTCTAAATTTCTTTCTCCTCTAAAACTCTAGAATTCGGATTTTCCTACACTGAACATGACATTGAATCTTCTTTTTTGAAGGACTACAGGAAACGGTTTGAATGTGATTCCTTCAATACGACTTGAAACAGAGAGATAAGCAGCCCAAAAGTAGCAGCTGCTTTTCCTGAACAAAACAAAGCAAAAGCTGAAAGTTAGAACCAGTTTCGACTTCGAACGGCATTCAGCGCTGCTCCGACACAGAAAATGAGATCAGTCTGGCCACTTTGTCAGGTTGATCTTTTGGTTGGGTGGAAATGTTTAGTGGGCGCACTCTTGTGTTTGAAGGAAATTTTTTGCTGTAAGGTGTTCAGTTGAACCAGCACGGACTGTCTCCTTTGGAACACCTATGCGCCGTGTAAAATCCTGTTGCCGTCAAAGCATATTTTTGATTTATTTGGAGTTTGCTTGAAAATCCGACTCTTTTATATTTTTTATTGTTTCCAAATTTCTGAGAATTAATGTTCAAATCAATTGTTAAAGGTCAATTCCTTTCAATAATACAACCACTAGCAAAGACGTCACTACTTTGGAGCAAACCAAATAAGTGTTGAGAGGCTTTTACTAGCACTGAGGTCCTTTTTTGTGCACACTTTAGGCTAATTAGGCCGGGGCCTACCGTTTAACGTAACAACGAAAGGAAATGTTATAGAAGCTATTCTTTTATTAAGAAAAATGTATCATCCTGATTTAATGTATCATAAATATAGCATCTTTTGTGCTTAATTGTACCATTTAATTTTTGTTTTTCTTAAGACCATTCTGTAACACTTTGGTACCTGTTCATTTGGTGCTGTTATTTTTATAGGATCTATGTATTTTTGAAAGCAAATTTCGAGTACAAGAATGCTTTTAATGAATGCAAATACTACACTTTTAAAGTTGTCAAAAATATTTCATTATGCAAAACTGCTTTTATAGATATAAAAGTCATTGGGCTTATTTCATAAATTCTTCTCAAAACATTAGTAAAGATTATAGTGCATAAAATTACGGAAAACTGTCGGTATAAAAATCCGATTCAGGAGTCGGAAATGTTTTTGTCCCTTGAAGTCGGACCCTTCATTCCTGGTATCTATGTGGCATATCAAATCCATTAAATCACTGAGTAAGAATTAATAAAAAAAGATGCAAGAAGTGATTTCAGCAAAGAGTAGCTTAATAACATTTTCAAATTAAACATGGTAACAAAAAAGTGAGCACTGTTCAGAATTGAATAGATAGAATCCAATTCGAGTGGAAATTCTGCACTAGAATTGGAATTTACACAGAATCTTGATGCTCAGTTACGGAGGTTTAGAGTTTTAACTGGATTTGGTTTGGTGGTTTGGATCTCCTACAATTTATTCGTCAGTTGCCAAAATTGAATCATTTACATTTTGAATCGAAAGCTATATGCATACGAAAATCTCTTCGTCATTTGTTTTTGTCATGAACTGTGTTATGCTAATAAGAAATGAGGAGATTCGATGGCGATTGTGACCATGTGTATAAAGTTTCTTGCATAGATAATGAGGCTGGTGGGAGTTTCTCTCATACGACCCGCAAATGTGGAGTAGTTACCATTGAAAGTCTTCTCGAAAGACACTCCCACCATCGGTGGGCTGTTCGGGATATACAGGAGGCCTATATCTCATGTGTATCACCCTCACCTCTATAACTGGTAGGGAAACACATAGGCCTAGGTATGGAGGTGAGGTGTGCAGAAAAGAAAAGAAAGACTTTCTGGCTGGTGTTTTCAGGAGTTTTTTCCACGTAATACGCAAATGTGAGGCGAGTTCCCCTGAAAACTCATTCGGAGGGCAATGACCTCCGTTCATTCCCTATCAATAAACGGGTCGTAGTATACATGAGTGAAACGCTATCCCGACGAAGTACAAAAATTTCTCCCAATGTAAGCCTACTGGAAACGTAGATTTGGTTTGGTTTGTCGCTCTACGATCACTTTCTGGACACTTTGGGCTAATTAGACCGGGACCTACAGTTTAACGTAGATTTGAACCACTGACAAACATCCATGCCACCGCCAGGATTCGAACCAGAAGCCTGGAAACCTAGAAGCGATAGAATTCTTACTTCCTAAAAGCAGTTTTGATTCGTTTTCATTGAAAATATAAATTTCATTACTCCATGAAAATGAACTAATTCTTAACTTTCATTGATCAAATGATTCTAAAACCCTAATTACCTTTCAAAGCTCCACATTATTTAGAATTCCCAGTGATACATAAATTGCGGAATATTCGAATTATTTGTCACAGTACAAAAAAATATTTTTGTTACAGTGCATGAAGTTTGTAACTAATTGTGTCATATGAAATACATTTTTTATTCGACCTTTTTGGATAGAATCAACTTGAAATTCGATGGCACAGTAAATCAAAATTATTTTTAATTATCAGATTTCTAAAAAAAAAAAGTTAATAATTCTAAAAATGTATAAAACAAGAATTTAAAAGCTTTAGAATAGAGTTTTTTTTTTTTTTTTTTTTTTTTTTTTTTTTTTTCCTCTTAAATTGTGAAAATTTAAGACGATGCACTACTATCTGAATTTGATTGAAAGATTACATGCGCCAAAAAAATCATATCAAAATGAAGGCATTTTATAAATTTTAACTAAATTTCACTTCCACAATTCATTTTATATTCAATTCAGAATCACACATACAATTCATTTTTTAAAAATTACTAAACTATTTTGTAAACTAAATTTCAATCCATTTTGTTCTGAAAATATGATTGAAATTTAGTTTGGCATTGAAAATCCTGTGTGATTTGAAAGAGGATAATTAAAATTACTGAAGTTGAGCCAAAAACATTTTAATTTAGAATTATTCGTCGTGTTTTCGACTAAAAAGTATTTAAAGTATTAAAAGTATTTACCAAGTATTTTTACATTTCAAAAAGTTTTAATTAAGAGATGAAATATTTAGGAGCACAAATCAACTTGAATACATTTTCATTGAAAAATAATGCAGTTATCCATGTTATCCAACAAGAACAAATTCCAATTATTAATCAAATTTATGTTTTATCAGGCTTTTCCTGTTAAGCTGCATTCATACTTAAAGCCGCGACCTGATGGCCAATTGGCTAGCGCTCTGCCTTTGGTACCACAGGCTCCAGGTCCCAACCATGGTGGTGGCATGGATGTTTGTGTGTGGTTTGGAATCCACTTTAAACCGTTCTGTTTAGCCTTCGTGTGCACAACATGATCGTAGAGGGACAAACCAAACCAATCCCACTTAAAGTCGGATTCCCACCAGGGCATCAAGCGATGAAACGTCGACCCATCGTAATTCTCAGCTGGCGACTCATGAGACTTGTGATATAACAACGCTTTGCGCGTCGTTTTTCAAAGATTTAGTGTGAATGCGGCTTTAGAGTGAAGTTTATTTGGTATTTTCCATTGACTGATGGACGCTTTATAGAATGTTTCGCCTTCATCCGGTTGTCTGTGGAGTTGTTTTCGGGGTATATCCCACGTGTAACACAAAAGTCCTCCAGAATAACAAGCTTAGACTTTTAGAGATGCAGTGAAGATTGGTTTTGTTTGTCCCTGTACGGTCATTTTGTGCACACTTTAGGCTAATTAGACCTACAGTTTAAAGTGGATTCCGAACCACTCACAAACATCCATGCCACCACCAGGATTCAAATCTGTGGTATCAAAGGCCAGAGCGCTATCCAATTGGTCATCAGATCACAGATGCAGTGACGAAGGCTGTTCATAATGAGTTTGAATTTGTTAGGATCCAGATCGGATGATAACAAGTCAAGTGGAGAGTCATTACATTGCAGCAAAGAATCACAGAAACTGCGTACACAAGAAAGATTATTCTATCCATATAAATAATATAATGAAAATTAAACAATCTTATTAATAAAGTAATAATGAGTTTGATAATAAAAAGTAAATATTTGACATAACATTACTTTAATGTGTTAATTTTCTTAATCAAATTTTCAAACGCAAGAATGACTAGACAAATGGTTTCTATGGATGGATTTTTAATATTGATTCGAGAGAATATTCCCCCATCGATTCTAATCGGTTGTGTATTTGAATGCATTATTTGAACAACCACAGTTAAACTGTAGGTCCCGGTTTGTTTAGCCCACGTGTGCACAAGCTGACAGTAGCTAATAACCACAGAAAAAGGGCTGAACCCAATTTTTAAAATGGAACATGTTCTTTCCACGTAATCCCTTAAACTATGCAATGAATACGGGAATCAAACATTCGCCGATGGTGAATATCTTGATAGGCAACACTTTGTTGGATTAAGAAAAAAATAATAATAATAACATGGGTACCGACATTGTATGCAGACTATTGAAAGAAATTTCCTCCTACTTTTTCAATAAATTAGAAAACTTTTTGTATAATATTTTTCTTATAGTTAAATGCTTACTTTTTTTAGAGAGGGATCCTGTATCAGGATTGAATTTTACTTCGAAATTTAGAACTTTTGCAGAAAACTAATTACTTATGACACAACTTTTTTTAAAGTAAAGATTGAGGAGAACCGCTTAGCCTTAAATTATAATATGAATCCATAAAAACGCATCAAAGGAGGTTTTTAAAGACACAAAAAAATTAGCACTTTCAATCTAATCATTCTATTATGAAGAGTTATTAGCAAAATGTTTAAAAGGAATTTTTAGGCAAAAATTAAAAACCCAATTGTGGAATTCTTCCTTTATGCTTTAGCCTTAGAGATTTCAGGAAACTAAGTTTTTTGTTTTACGTATGTATATTGTATGTAGTATATAGTTTTTATTATTTATCTTCGTCGAATAATTTTCAGTTTTATTTATTGCGCGCATTTCGAATCTTAAGTAATTTCTCTCTTTTGAGGTTTGACTATGAGTCACTTCAGGGCTATGATGGAGTTTTTACACAATTTCATCATTGGTATGTAGCGAATACAGCCTTTTGTTGTGCAAAAGGGTCATGTTGTTAGTTCACTTCTTGTCAATTCTCCTTTGGTTTTTCTATTGATTTACATCTATTAACCGAATATATTCAACAAGTTCGGGATTCAGCTGAAGATTAAATGTTCCAATGGTCCGAGATAGTCGGAATCGCTGAATTGTTGCTGATTTCAATGTAAGCCTCAAAATTTCAGATTTAGAATCTAAACTTGTATGAATAAAGCTCCTCAATTTTGTTGGTTGTAAAACTCATTAATTATCCTTTATGGTACATTTCAATGACTTGTATCATTGCATAGAGGACTCTACTAAGTAATTCTGAATCTTCTTTATCTGCGCGAATGTCGTCAGTGTATAATATTAAAAAAGCCTCGACAAAGAGGAAATCGTCATGAGTGTTTCGCAAACTTGCAATCAAAATGATCACCGAGATATTTGAAGATTTCGATTACCTTAACATAATATATTTATATTTAAGTAAATCTAATTCGCTGAATAAATCTTTTCTATAGCACAAAAGACGAAAGATAATTTTGAAACTAAATCATTTTGTTAACATTTCAATTGAATATATTCTGTATACATGAGAGTTTTTGAACAGAACAATTAGATTACAATTAGAGAACAATTGTATTGGGTTGCAAAGATTTGCATTCTTTATTAAAAACTATCTAAAATATCCTCGATTCATATTGCCGTTGTTCACTTATGTAACAGACTAGTTATAATACATCAGCATTATCTTGGATGCATCCCAGAAACCGTGTTACCTTAGATTCATTGCAAGAAAAACAAAAGGATTAGCGTCCCGGACAAAGGATACTGATCCACATTTGTGTTACACGAAAAAACACATACGCAACCAACCTGAATCAGACGAAGCTATTGCTCAAGTGCCTACTAATTTATCATTTTTAAGTGGTCCTAATTAAGCAATGACGAAAACCAATTATGTAATCTCTTCAAAGGTACCTATGAAATAGTATATTTTATGGTACCTTATGGTATTATGTTATTATTATACATATTATGGCACCTTATGGTATTACCGTCCATGGCGCCCATACCTTCCCTGTTCCATACTCTCTAACCAGAAGTTGTTGATTTCCATTTATTTATATATTTTCTTGCGAAAATTAGGTTCATTTAAGAAACATGGATACTTTTCTTTTAGTTTCATTGTACAACTTTTTTTATAATTGAGTGCAAGTACCAGAAGCAAAATTACAAGTGTTTATTTACCATGAGGGTCAAATTACCCTTTTAAGTTTTAAATTATGTGCTAAGTATAGAAGTATGTTACTAAAAATTCAGTAAAATTATCTTGCTATTAGTCAGTCAGAAACGTGTTCGATATTGTATTCAAAAAGTATTTTACAAAAAAAAAAAAAAAAAATGTAAAAAAACTTTTTTTTTTTTTTTTTTTTTTTTTTATCAAAATTATCTAATTCACATAAAATCTAATTAAATAAAGCTAAAATTAAATTTTTAAAAACAGGAAGATTAAAAAAATAAATAAACATTCAAATACTTTGAGAAGTCCTATAAAATATGCGTTTATGTTTGAAACATTATTAAAATTCGTCGCACCGCCTTTCTTTTATGTGTCACCGTTTAGACCATTCATTTTTGGCAGAATTCAGTTTTCCAATATGCTTTTATTATTATTATTGCTTAAAATGTTGCACTTGTTTAAATATAGCTAAATATATTTCTATGACAATCAGACTAGGACATTAGGACAGTGTTTATCTGGAGTCTTTTTACAGGTGAAATAATTAAAATATTCCCATTTGGGTGACTTTGCTTGAAATTTTTCTTTAAGATATTCAAAATTCTCTTTACAATCCATCAACTCCATGGCTAATTACTGATCTTTAAAAGCTTATTTTCTTCTCAAATATATTTTTCATTTTCATAGAGATATAAAAATTCAGATTTAAGATGTTCACTTTGAAATTAACGATTCAAATCAGGTTAAAACTGAAATTACCCCAGTACATAATTTAATATTCATTGCAATTTTAAAAGTATTTTAACGTAAATACTTTAAATGTACTTTTTAAATTTCCCCATCAATATTTTTTAAGTTTTCGGATATTTTTTTGTAGCAAAGATTTTCTTATTCATCGCTCATATTAAAATATTATGAAACTATTCGATAAATTCTATTTATTTTTATTAGACTCAAAAACATAAGTTATTCATCCTCAAAATGACAAAAATTTATTCAACTTTATCGCAAATAGCATTTAAAACAATACTACAAAATCTTTTATTTAGTGTCCAAAGTGTTTTAGTCCGTGGTTAAATCCAGTTAATTTCGTTTAGTGTCCGAAGTTTAGTGTTTTGGTTAAGTGGTTAAAAATTTCGATTTGATAACTTTTTAAAAAACAAGTTGTTACGCTTTGTAAATGTTCAGAAATTTCTTCAGAAAATACCAGTTTTTATTGGAAGAAAATCTCTTTGAAATCGAACATAAGTCTTGAATGTAATTAAGAGCTCTTTCAAAATAAAAAATAAAAAAACAAAGCAAAAGGATAAGGTGAAGGATTTTACCCATATGGTTAACTGTTTCAAAAAATTATCAACTTGTTATACCAGCAGGAGTAAAATGATGAAATGATTATTTTAAAGTAAATTGTATTAATTTAATATTTTAGTTCAAAATACAAAAAAATCTCTAATTTCACTTATATAATGGATTTTGTTAAGCATTAAATTGACAAAAATGCAAAAACAAACACAATTTAAAAAAACGTTGATTCTTTCTTTTCGAATGTATTGCTATTTTCATTTACGTAACAATGACCTTTTGAGCATTTAAGTATAAGACAAATTACTCTTTTGAAGAATAATGAATGAATTTTGTCAGGAATTCTTCAGAAATTTCCATTTTTAATAATGATAAATCATCGTGACAATGATAACGCGATTCAAATTATCACGTATTTGTTATTCACTTGCAAATTACGTTGAAATAACTATTCAGTCGGAAATTGTAATTAATTTCAAAGGCAAACCGCATACACTAGACTTTTAAAAAATCATTCCTAGAAATTGAATACATTTTAAGTTAAAAAAGTTTGTTTTTACGGAAATTTTGGATGATGTCTCACCTTCGAAGAAGCTTCCTTTCTCATTCTTTTCGAAGTCCAAATCCTCATAGCGAATGGCATATGTTTACTCATGAAAGTCCAAATCATTGTTCGATACATAGGTTTCCCCACTTGTGGAGACTTTCGGTTTCACCCAGCTCAGGATGGGTTGTGACGGAACTTGTTCAGCAACTCGCTTTGTGAGTTCAAGGGTGGGGTTCATCCTGCCACCAACTTTCACCCTCGCCAAGGCCGGTTTCAGTTTGGGACTCGATTGCGTCATGCAAGTTCATTCGTCTCGAAATCTGGGCAAAGGTGTGGAGTCCAGCGGTTTTGAAGGAATTAATGATGAAATTAAATGTTAAACAAGCAATTCAATTGTAACTTTTAATAATACAAATAGTAGCAATAGTACTGTTTGAACAGTAAATCAAGTATCTCAATACTGAGGTTTATAAAAAGCTATCTTAAATCAACGATAAAAGAAGACCGTATAGAAGCGTTTTTATTATTAAGAAAAATAAGATTTAATGTATTACAAATAGAGCATGTGATTAAAATGTAGAATATTCTTGTGCTTGTCTGAATCTATTCCATAATACAACTTTTAAAGTTGCAAAAGATACTTTGATAAGAACAAACTACTTTTGTAGATGTGTTCAGTAAAAATAATTGAGTTTATCCCATAATTATTTTTAAATCCATTAATAAAAATTAGAGTACATTAAGGAAGAGTCAGAAGTAAGAAATTCGATCTTTGAATCCTTTCTTCGAACGCTTTCTTGACAAGATAGATTAGATCAACTTATTAAATTTTTTTTTTAGATTAGATCATTTTCATCCTTCCTTGTTCTTTTCTGATTCCATGCTAAAAATGAATTCCTCATCCTTAAAAGACGCTTTCCTTGTCAATTATTCAAAAAAGGAAAACGAAACCTCAATATATTTTTATGTACACTATTCAGTCGAGTAAAATGTGTTTATTGCTTTTTGTAGTTAACACTTGGAAAATTAGCTTTTAGTCGTTACCAATTATAGTTACTGACTTAATTTTAACTTTTAATCAGTCTTTATTTTTTTCTGGTTGGGCGAGTTTTCTTAGTTTTCTTTTTCAAAATTCACTTCAAAAAAAAAAAATCGGGCTTTTTTTTTTTTATATTCTTGAATTATTAAAAAATTGCAGTGACTGCAAAAACAGTGAAAGAAATTATGTTTTTGCACTTATGCACAATTCTGTCTTGCGTGTCAAAATAAATCTTCTTTTGTTCTCTAACGTATTCCGATAATAAACAAATAAACTAAACGCACTTGTTTTTTTTTTTTCCCTCTATTTGTCTACTTGTGTGGCCTATTTCTCTTTTCTCTCCAACCCTAGATATACTCCTAGCAATAAAATCCGAAAAACGTGTTTTCTATGGTAGTTGTTTAGGTAGGAATCGGTGCTCCATCTGGACCATTAGACATAGACATTACACGAATATACAGATTTGTCGATCCAAAGTCATTCATGTAAATTCGTTTTTGCAAATCAAATTCACCTTCTCAAAATTAGGGTTTTATTTGTATGTTAATTCTTGTACATATGTAAAAGACGTGTATGCATATGTACGTCTAAATATGCATTTCTCTACGAGTTGTTATGTACCGATATGAGAAAAAGGTGTATGTTTAAATATGCATACTTTAAACAGGATTTTTTTCAATATGGGGATAAGTCAATATGGGATTTTTTTCAATTTTTTTTTTTAATATTTTTTTTTCAATGCAGCTGGCAAACAGACATGGACGTCTTTGGATGCCTATAAGGGCTGCACCGATGTTGCTCACTTTGCATTACCCAGAGGGCGCGTGTAACTTGATGGTAAGCCACGGACGCGGAGTAACAATGCCCCCGCAACGCTCTACGATCCTATTAGGACCGGGACCTACGGCTTAAAGTGGATTCGAACCACTACAACACCCATGGGCAAAGCCGGGATTTGAACCCGATACCTGTGGTACCGAACGCCAGAGCGCTAGCAATTCGGCCATTAGGCCCCATTTTTAAATATATATATATATATATATATATATATACTGGTGTCCAAAAAGTTAAGCATAATTGATAATTATGTGAATAAAAAGAAGGAACTGTAAATCAGAATGGCGGGAAACGTGATATGCGAGTGTAAAATGGTTATAAAATAAGAAAGCAAATCAAAAGAACGATAATAATTAATTTTATTATCCAAAGTAGCAGTTTGAAAGAAAACTGAGCATAGCAAGGGTTCACACTTTAAAAAAAAATGAAAGAAAACATTAAAAAATACTGATGCTGCAGTTTAATAAGGCGTGTGGTCACCTCTGACAGCCAGGCACGCTGCACAGCGATTTATCATACTTGCTATGAGATGATGAATGAGTTGTGCGCTCAAACGGTTCCAAGCTTCTTGGAGAGCCCTCTTCAGTTCTGTAACGGAGCTTGGTGGGTGCGAAAGGGTTGTCATTTGTCTCCCGAGCATATCCCATACATGCTCGATAGGATTTAAATCAGGGGAGTTCGCAGGCCACGACATGCGCTGGATCTTTTCCGTTTCAAGGAAGTCATCAACCAGCACCGATCGGTGACATGGCGCATCATCATCCATGAATATGAAGTCAGGACCGACAGCACCTCGAAACAAGTGAACATAAGGCTCAAGAAATTCGTCTCTGTATCTTTGACCAGTCACAGACGCCGTGTCAAAAGAAATGGAGGTCTGTGCGGCCGTCCATCATGATGTCTGCCCATACCATTACTCCCCTTGATGGAAAATGATGTCTTTCCGTTATGTTTCTTGGTTCAAAACGTGTTCCACGTTCTCTCCATATCGTTACCCGATGAGAATCACTACTCAGGCAAAACCGGGACTAGTCACTGAACATCACATTGGCCACTCTCCCACACTCCAATGTTGATGTTTCAAACTCCAGTTCAAACGAGCGCGTTTATGCGTAGACGTGAGGGGAATGCAAACTGCTGGTCTTCTGGCATACAGGTCCACATGATTGAGTCTCCTGTAAACAGTTTGTCTCGAAATTCGTATTCCTGTGGCGACTGTGAGCGCCGAACCCAGTGCTCTGGCAGTACTGCCCCTCTGACGTCGCGCACTTATTACCAGATATCGGTCTTGGCTAGAGGTTGTGACACTTGGTCGACCTGATACTGGTTGTCGGGTAACATCTCCCGTTCTTTGAAACTTCTGCCACAGTCTTGAGATCACAGACTGGTCCACTTTCAAAATTCAAGACACTTCGGTTTGTGATCGTCCGGATTCCAGCATTCCAACGATTCTTCCTTTTTGCAAACATGTCCAATTGCCATCTTTGTGCCATCATTCACCTTGTTTGATGGTTAACAACGTTCCTTCGCACAGCAGTTGCACGAAACTTGTCTGAACTGCCTATGCTGCGTGAATCTGTTTCTCTGCGTTCCGACATGCGCACGTGTTTCGCGCAGGACGTAGTCGACTGAAAAGTTTTGCATAAACCAATGTTTCTTCTTCACCCAATTAATATCCGCAAGAAATGTGGAATAATTTTATGAATATTTACTCCATGTTTTTCGCATTTTACGATTTGTGTTTAACTTTTGGACACCAGTGTGTGTGTGTGTGTGTGTGTGTGGATAAGTATATGTATGTAAATATACATTTGTGTTTGATTGTATATGGATATGTATGCGTGTAGATTTGTGCGTGTGATTGTATATGTATGTGATTATGCAGTGCTTTCGTGTGCCCTGTGGAAGAATTTGCATTTAGATCCCTTAATGAATTAGGTTTGGCTAAATAATGAAACAAATATATTACAATAGATTTTTAAAAAGATTTATTTAAATTGCACTTTTCTGGCCTTCATTTCAGCAAATTCATTAATTACATTACCATAATTAATATTTTTAACGATATGTGTATTCTATTGAAAAAATAGAAATAAAGGATTGTCCAATAGCTCGTTCTTACTTTTAATTTGCTAAAATTTCTCTCGCACGAAGCAATAGAAACTGAATAGAGTTAGAAATATTCGAAGAGCGACATCTATATTTTGGCCAAACTCAATATACCAAAATGATTAAGACCGCTAAGATATGTGGTTTCTATATTTTGTAAAATTCTTTACTCCAAACTTTCAATTTCACAAGTGAATTCGCACTTTTTAAAATCTTTGCTATATTTAGTAGCGAGATATGCAGATGATTTTTTTAATCAGCAACACTCATGTAATGAAAAAGATGAGCCATAGAGAAAGCAAAAATCGTCACAGATAGTTTTCATCTTTGATAACTTCAATCTATTTGAGACAACAAATTGTCAAGAACACTATAAATTTGTATTTTAAGTAATTTTTCGTGTGTCAAGTTACTACCTTCATGTGTTTCCATTGTCTTAAATCTTCGTTTATAAAGAAATCTCTTCTCTATACTCATTTCTTCAATCAAATTTTGTACTTCCTTGAAATTTTGTTCAAAACCTCTATTTTTCAATACTTTGTAATGAACTACGTAATCCAGCAAATTCATTTTCTTCCACCATCTATTGACAAATCTTTCTGTTGTAATTCTTTATTTGTTCGATCGATGCATTGTAGAATTTTATGCCAAATAGAAAGAACACAGATAAATCTATAATTAATTTCCAAAAATCAAACTTTTTGGATTCGAGGCCCCTTCCGGATTTAAAAAAAAAAAACATTTTTAGTCCTTTCATTACTTCAGGTAATTGTAAATACCGGCTCTTTATTGCATTGGGTTTTGATGACCACTTTGTATCAAAACCTTTTAACTGATCATTTTAGGCAATTCATTAAAATGTCTCAACGTATTATTGAGACATATATATATATATATATAGGTCAGATTTCACTAGCCCCAAATAATTTCCTATACTTGTAATGTAAAAAAAATACCAGATTTAACTTCATCTCTTTAAAATATTTATCATAAAGTTTTGTTTTTTAAGCGGAAAGGACATAATACGATATTTTTTTGTATGTAATCAGTAATTGGGATTTAAAAAAGAACTTTCTTGCTAATAGATACAAAACGGCGAATCCCCCTTCTATTTGTCCTTAATTGTCATCAGGTGCAATATTCTTTTTATGTAAAAAGAGGAACCATCCCGGAAGACAAAGGATGGAATCTTAAAATCCCAGCTGACCCCTAGCCTTTTTTTCCTGACTGCATATGATGTTCTATGTTTCTGTAGTTGCAGAATGAAGTTGACTTTCTTTAGAGATCTCTGGATGTTTAAAAATATGGCGTCAAAAGAAAGTAATTTTCTTAACAGTTCAACAACAAAGCAAGGTATTACGTTGGCAATACAACTTATTTTACAGAATTCATTTGAATTTCGTATTCAACTTTCAAACGATTTTAAAGCAAGTAAATATTGTGGAGCACAATTCGTCAAAAGATGAGGAAAGTGCTTGTCTTCCCTGTTAAAGGAATTGGAAAATTTCTCTCTCAACGGTTCACTGAAGTTCGTTCAATAAACCCTCCTGTAATTGACCTCATTTTGAAAGAGAAAACTATGACTTTCTGTGAATTTTGCTTCCAAACTGGGAATTAAGTATTTACAGCTTCAATTGGTTGTATTGGTAAAAATAGAGGCCCACTATATAATGCAAGTTTACTTGTGGGAAGTTTGTTAGGGTCAAATTTGAGATTATCTTTGAAGGAATGAAAGAAACATTGCTTTTTTTTTTAATACAAGAATATTTTAGTAAAAACAATTTCAATGCTGACGAAACAGGATTGTTTTACAATCGTCTTCCTGATTTTACAGTAAACAATGAGGCTGTCATGTCGATAAATTGACGAAACTGTGATTGGTTATTTAACAATGCATTGAAACGAAAATTTAACACCATGAGTTAATGGAAAATCCAAAACATCTAGCTTTTTCAAGAATATGAAGATCCTTTCTAAAGATAAATTACCTACTGCGCTACTGCAACACAAAACAAATATCTTGGATGACAAGAAAAATGTTTGTGAACTTTCTTCGTAAACTAGACTGACAAATAAGCCGAGCAAACAAAAATTATAGAAACTTTAAGATTATTTTGTTGGTTAATCAATGCACAGATCCTTTTGTATATTTTAAAGCTACAAAATGGACCCGAAGAATTTTTCTCTCCTAACTGTAGAAGCAAAGTTCAACTTTGTGATTAGGAGATCATCATATAACTATTGAAACCAACCTGTAAAGGAAAAAAGAATAAAATATGATGGCATAAAAGTAGATAAATGTACCAGAAGGCCTTCATATGATTTGTTTAGCTTGGGAGAGCGTAAGGTGTGATGAGAGAGGTGAATTGGACGAGGTGATGAATGATAATGAATTTGATTGCGATGAGAGGGATCAATTCTTCTCCACTTCTGACATAGACTTCGAGAATTATAGAGGCCTGGTGGCGCTCGGTACCACAGGTTTCGGCTTCGAGTCCCGGCGGTGCCATGGATGTTTGTAATGGTTCGAAATCCACTTTAAACCGTATGTCCCGGTCTAATAGGATCGTAGAGAGTTGTGGGGGTATTGTTACTCTGCGTTTGTAGGTTATCTTCAAGCTACATGCACCCCCTGGGTAGCGCTAAGTGAGTGACGTCGTTGCAGCCCTTGCTTATGGCATAAAAGACAACTGTCTAATATGTATTTACCAGCTGCCTTAGAAAAAAACTTGGAAAATTTTTAGCCTTGTGATACAAATATCGTGACATCAGAGATTCCAACTCTTAAATAATTTGATAGACACATATTCGAATAGTTCCGACGTTCATGAAGGAATTCAAATTTTGAAAATAGAGAAAGTATTCTTTTCAAATAAGGAAGAATAAGAGAAAGTTTACTAAAACTCAGGAGTGTTGAGAAGGCGATTTGTAATGTAGCTCATAAAAAAAAAAAAAATACTCAAAATAAAATATTCAATTTCTTTAAGACAGAATTTAGAAAACTCATGTATATACGATTGTAAAAGGCATGCAACCTAAATTAATCTTTATTTCCTGCTCAATGTTTTGTTTCGGACTTATTACGATTTGACATCACACCGCAGATAACTTTGCTTTTTTCCCCTTGGCTTTCGTTAAATCAGAGTTCCAGAAACCTAAATTTTTAAAAGGTATCTTTAATACACGATTTGAAGTACGCAGTAGCTGTAATGGCTTAACTAAATATCGAGAAATGTATTCATACATCAAAAACGAAAAGAATATAATAATAAATAAAAAAAATATAAAGATTTTACAAAAAAGAGAATCAATTATATGAAGGAAATCAACAGTCAACAAAAGGAATACAGTTTTAGTGTAAGCATTCAAAATTCACCACAAATCAATATTATTGAGAAAATGAAAGAATTCCATTTTACAATCTTTAGATTTATACCCTGAAATTTCAATATCAGCATCAAAAGACGTCAACTTCTGAGAATTGATTCTATCTGTAACAACAACATTAAGTTCAAACAACAGCAAAGAAAATAACTTAATAACAAACCAAACTGGTGCCCTCGAAGAATTTTTGCATCCATTTTTTTAAACTGTAATTTTCTTGTCAATATTGTTAAGAATTTTTCCCATACTTTACAGTTTCCACAAATTCTCTGCATTTTAAGTTTTCTCTCACATTTCTTCTAAGAAATAGTAAATCATTTCATCAGTTTCTACACCTCATTCAACTTTCTCATTCTGTTAATTATTAGGATATCTAGTACCAGATATTTGTAATTATCTGGTACTAAGTATTCCTGGTACTTTATCCCTTTTGGAATAAATTGGCCCATTCGGAAACGCCACAAATACCAATTATTGGTCTTGGTTTGTTACATAATCTCTCGTTAAATGGCCGCATTATTATGAACAGTCACGATGTTTTGTCGAGTGACTCGATTTTCTCTATAAAACAAGCTACGCTGCCGAATTGTTATTCTTCAGTCATATGCATTACTGACTCGAAACAAAAGGTTGTCTACTCCATGTTATCGGAATACTCCTATATATGTGGTTTTTTTAATTTAGATCCAGTCATCTACCGAGCAGCAATAGCATGATTATAATATCGTGAGCGTACTCATTCCTGGATAAAGTTATCCTCGGGATATTATAATTAATTTCTTTAGGATTTTGAGAATTGCTGATTTCCTGTATAACTTTTTTTCACGCCTTATTTTTGTATAGATATACAGTGGGCCACAAAATTGAGTATACACCTTAGAAACTTAGAGACTTTTTGCAATTACAAATTAAATATTGCTTTAAGATGATTGAATTTTTTTACCTTATATACTTTAGTCTATGCTTTATCGTATTATACTTATAAAATTGTTACGTTTATTTATTTTTTACGAAAAAAATAAAATATCTGAGACGAGAGGAAAAAAAACAACACCACAAAAATAAGTATACACCTTTATTAATTTCCTTTTAACGTAGAAATTAATATTTTGTTGCATAACTTTTGCTTGAATTACAGCTTGTAATCTTCTGGACATAGATTTTACTAGTGTTTTAGTTATTTCAACAGAAATTTTAGCCCATTCTTCTCTCAGAACCTTCTTGAGAACTTCCTTGCTTGTGATTTCGTGCTCATGTACAGCTTTCTCTAATTGCGACCACAAATTTTCGATGACGTTTAGGTCTGGAGACTGGGCTGGAGTGTGTAATTGCTTCTTGCAATGGTACAGCAAGTATAACTGCACAATCTTCTCTGTATGCTTGGGGTCGTTGTCCTGCTGGAATATGAAGCTTCACCCAAGCCCCAACTTACTGGCACTTTTTTTTTCAAGTTATCATTTAAAATTCCCAAATATACATGTTTGTCCATAATACCATCAATAAAGCAAGCTCTCCAACTCCTCCAGCCGACATACAACCCCAAATGAGGACAGTTCCACCTCCGAACTTGACTGTCTTAATGGTGTTTTTAGGTGCCAGTGCTTTCCCAGCTTCTCTCCATATTTTAAATCGTCCATCGCTTCCGTAAAGATTAAAGATTCTTACTTTCATCAGAAAATATTACAGTGTTCCATAAAGAAATAGGCTTTAAACGATGTTTTTTGGCGAAAATCACTCTCTTTTGTCTATTGGCATACTTGATGAGTGGCTTTCGTATTGGTGTACGGCCATGAAACCCATATTGGTGAAGGGTACGTCGAATTGTTTCAACTGAGATCTATTTCCCGATTGTAGAGGACATCGATAAAGCTAGTTTAGAGGCACTCACCCTCGGATCTTTTCTTTACTGAGTGAATGATCTTCCTCTTCGCTGTAGTACTCAGTATTTCTTTACGTCCTCTTCCAGGAATATTGGCCACAGATCCAGTAATACTTCTGTAGTATTTTTTGGACACAACCATGAATTACGCCAATCAACGAAGCGATTTCTCGAAGAGATTTGCCCTCTTTCGACCATTTTACAACCAATAAACGCTTAGATTCAATAGTTTCTCTACGAGAGCTCATTTTACGATTTTTAATGAGAAAAATACTATTTAAAAGCGTTGAAGTGCAATAGCACGTGTTATAAGCAGCAGCTACTCCTGAAACTCTTTAAAGAAATTTGAAACTAAAAAAAGTGGTGGCATAATTTACAAATATAAGAAGTGTATACTCAATATTGTGGCATGGTTTTCTATCTTTTCTTCGAATCGCTTAACTTTTTCGTAATAAATAAGTTAACTATAGAATTGTGTTATTATAGGATGGTAAAGCAGAGGTTAAAGTATCTAGGATAAAAAATTGATCTATTTAAATCAATATTTAATTTGTAATTGGAAGAAGTCTAAAAGTTTTAGAGGTGTATACTCAATTTTGTGGCTCACTGTATGTGTGCTTTCTGATCTGCCGATACAGTTCTAGCTGTTAACTCTTATGATGTTTCTTTTTTTGTCTAATGATTTTTATTTTCGTTGATGCAGCTTATGCTCACTACTTATCTTATGCAATATTTTTTTGAGGACAGTGAGTGTGAAACATTTTAGGATTTATGTATAGCGAATATTATTATGGTTTTGCTTTTACCATTTGATTGTATTTCTATGAAGCAAAGAATTTTTTAGACTGACGCTGGATCTCAGCCTACATCAGGGCCATCTGTAGTAACCTGCATGCATGATATACCTTAACTATTAACTGACACTGGCAAAACCTCAATGGATTTGTTCATTATCTCAAACGATACGGATGTTCATTAGAAAAGTATAATTTTTTCATGTTGAATTTTCAAGATGGAACAAAAAGCTATAATTTTCATGCAAAACTTGGAAAAATTACCACAAACATTTAGTGAAACAAATTTATGCCGAGTTTGTTTAAGTATATCTAATGTTTTCTTATGGCACAAATATTTTTAAGGAAGAGATACTCTAGATAAGAATACAGAAAGACCAAGTTCAACAAGAACACCCGAGATTATTGAAATGTGTCATTATATTGAAACATAGCGCCTCTGAGAATGATGAGAGAGTCTTTGAACATCAACAAAGAAATTATTCTAAACCATTACGCCGGAAGATTTGGGCAAAACATAAGTGTTCTAAATTTGTGAACACACTTTAACTAATGAACAAAAAATCAAAAAGTCCATATTGCATAGACATCATTTTAGCAGCTGAAAATGAACTAAACTTCTTGAAAACGATTGTTACAGGTGATGAAACATGGTGCTTTCAGTATGATCCAAAAATAAAGCGACATAGTGCTGAGTAAATCAAAAGCTCACCAGAAGCGGTAAAACAAAACAAGTTCCATTTAAAATAAAAAAATGCTCATCACATTCTTCAACAATAAGGGTATTATCCATTAAGAATTACTGGTAAGTATTATTTAAATATTTTGAAGTGTGTGATGGCAAAATTCATTGCTATCGTCCACAATATTAGGATGAAAACAATTGATGTTTGTTGCATAATTCATCCAGTCATAACAACTTTGACGAACGAATTTTTGCAAAAAATAACGTGTGCATGATAATCATCCACAATATTCATCTAATTTAGCACTCTTCGACTCCCTCTTTATTCACAAAACTTAAAATGAAATTAAAAAGGGTATTATTTCGATGCCATTGTGACTATATAAATAGCTACGTAGAGAGTTTTGGAGACAATCCCACAAAGTAGATTCGAACAAGAATTCGTGTGGTTTTTAAGCCACGGTAAGAGACGGTTACTGTGATCCTGGCATGATCGTTTCGGGGAAACATTATAATAAACGGGTGAACTCACTGAAAATGTTTAATGGAGATCCTGTTTAGCGGATCGCTTATGTCAGCTAGTGATCTTCCGCGGGCTTCTTTTCCGAAATTCAGACTTCGGTTTTTATGGACTATAACATCAGGACATATCGGAATCATGACCTTGAGGGCTTCTAGAAAGTTAAGATATAACTAAAGTGAATTGCCCAGCATACTCTCCCTAATTTAAATCCCTTTTACAACATGTATATGATACATTGGGGGAGACTCCTTCATCCTCATCCATTGGAAAATACTGGTTTACTCTTCACCGATATGATGCTGTGTATTTACTCGGATCACTGATGCGATGCCAATGACGCTGAACACTTATACGCTGTTAAACTACGAACCATGAGTCTGCAGGAAGAATCGCTGCTTTCCTCAAATAAGATTCCAGATAAGATGCAAAGATTCTCTAATTAACATCTTCATCCTCTCATTTCAGACACAGTTAGTCTTAATAGATGCACAGCTGATACAGGCGATGATGAAAAATACTGTAGAATGAGCAAAATTATGGATAAAAGCCAAACTAGTAGCAATTATCAGGTACATGGAAAAGTTATTTAAAGCTCCTTCAAAATATTTATCAAATCTAGAAAATGAAACTATCATGAAGACGAAAGTAGAGTTGGATACCTGCAAAACTCTATTAAAACTAGCTGAGGATAAAATTAAAAATTTGGGGATTTTTTTCGAGATACTTATTGCTCTTTCCTCCTTACGCTTCTAAACCTATAGCTAAATTAACAAAAAAGAAATGCAGGGCATTCTGTCCAAGCAGCTAAAATTCAACTATTCCTGAACCTGTATTCCAAAATGTAAGTCGAAAGCATACGATCAAATTATCCACCAAGGCGTTAAATTTATTCCAGCTTACCCTTGCCAACAAGATTGTCATACAACAACAAGATTGTCAGTATTCAAGACAATGATGATATCATCGATAACGTTACTTCAGCTCAACCCAAGTCATTCAACGCAACCAAAAATGCCAGCTATGATGATGAATTATTACATCTTTTTGCAAGAAATTTAAAAAGAAATTCTAAAACTAAGAAACAGACTATTAGAGAATTGGATTAAAATATTCGCAGAAGAATCCAACAGAAATATCACAAAAATGTTTGACTTCAAAAAAGTTCTAGTATTACGTGATCACGACAAAAAGTTAAGAGTGAAGATAGAGCCAAAGAGGAAAATATACTTAAAAAGACTTCCCATGGATAGAAGGGCAGAAAATCAAGGCTCAGCTAGCCGAATATAAGCTCTATTTGAAAAGGTTTCACAGTTACAACATAAATAAACCGAACGTCCTCTACTAGCCGTTTTGGTTGAGCTCCGCTACTCCACTAGCATGAGAGATATCCTCAAAATTAAATCAATATTAGAACTGACTTTTCTTGCAGATAATTTCACAAGAAGAAACATTAAGTGCAATACTTCTCCTACAAAAGAAGCTCAAGATAGCTGAAATCTGACGAGAATTGCCGAAAGGGGTATTGCTTCATAAAAAAACAAAAACCTTACTTGCTTTAATTGGGGTGCAAGTGGTTGTGTTGCCTTGTGGACAGATTATCCTGCCTACCCAGAACCGGATGCCTAGGGCAGGTCGGTAACGATTAACTAGACTATTCTGCCTACCCAAAAATTCAAATCTGAAGAGGATAGACGAAGGAATCCCGTTATCTCCAATATTCAACACCTTAGATGCTCATCGTTCATAACCTTTTGCACAAGTGCCGAAGAGAAACCGACCAGCACCAATACCATGTGTTGGAATTTGTAAGCTTTTTAGCACGACGTTGGGTGGCGTTTGTGAAACTTGATTGGTCCTGGACTCCCAGATAAACTGTTGTTGCCTGTGTGTTAAGATCTATCCCCTATTCTGTAAATAGTGTAGACTTCAACAAATAGTTAATGCGTTGATGTTGCCCACGTCATATGAAAAAAAGGTATAGTTCTAGAACCCGAAAGGGATCACTAAACCATCGAATAGAGAAAATCATCTCGAAACTTAGTGTACAGCTCCTGTAAGGTTGTCTAAGCTAGAATGCGCCGCACAGAGGAAAATTCTCTCTGACGTGCCACGCGGAAAAAGAAGAAAATGAAGAACCAAGAAAATCAAGTTAAAAGCTAAAGCAGGTTAACATATGTGGACAGTTACGGGAGATGGAAATACAAACCATGCCTTTGATTCAGAGAATACTTATTGAGAGTAGGAAATGGCTCGTTACATTTGATGAAGATGGTAAGAATTGTTGGTGATTTGGAAAGGAGGTGATGTGGATGTCTGATTATAAAACGTTGGTAGATGTATCGTGGTATCGTATTTAATGTTTTTTATTTTTACATAAGTTAATGTTCAGGATTATGCTTGTTGATTAGCGTTATCATTATAGATAATATCTTCTAGAATTTATTCAATTTTGGTTACAGGAAAGTTGCTTGTATTGGGTTGAATCCTTACTGGCGCAGTCGGTGGTATCTTATCAGAAAAGGAGTCCACAACTGTTGCTTTTTGTAGATAAAGTTTGTTAAATAAACTATAATAGCGTCATATAGTGTTCTTAAACTATAATGAGAATTCCCCATTCTTGCTCGCGGATGTCCAAAATGCGTTACGAGTTGGTAGAAACTTGGTACTGGGTCTTCAGAACGTAATATTGAAATCTGAAGGATACGGAGTGGAATTACTATAAAGTTGTGGGAATGACTATTAATTTAAAAAAACCAAGAGGGGGACATAAGATCTGAATCAAAGATGATTGAGCATTCGAGTTTCAACTTGTTGACAGCTAAGAGGCGGTCCTAAGGCGAATAATCCTTACGAGCTCGAGTTGATGGGGGGAGGAGTTAAGATGTGGTCGGTTAGGAGGACCGACCCTTAAAGTCACTCGACAAATGATAGTCGATAGAGAACCAGAAGGCAGCCTTCATGTAGCGCAATTTCTAGGAATATGTGTAAAGAAATGCCTGGTTTCTCTCCCACCCAAGAGACGCTTGAGGTGAAAATGGATGTTTTCCTGAACATGGAAATCTGAACTCGAGTAATTACAGAAGCTTTCACGAGCGATTCCGTAGCCTCTGCTGATGCTATACTTACGCAAGCCCGAAACGCAGGTATCGGTCAAGGAACTACACTTGACTGTCACGGCTTTGGATGTAGTCCCTTTTCAAAAATGGATTCTAAATAAACGCAATTTTACACAGGGCTGTTGTAAACAAAACCATTGACGAGAATAGAGGAGTTAGCTGTGTAGAAATCCGTAGACCCCTTCACCAATTCCCCAAGGTCTCTACAGAGCTGACGAGGTCTCGCATTTGTGTAAATTAAGGATTATGACCTGGATATTGAAATGAAAACGGCATTTCTAGGAAAAACCTTGATCGGCAAAGTGATAATATAGACGAACTACAGAGTCTACCAATAGGAGTAATGGAATAGGACAAATAGGAATATATATTGCTAATATGTCAAATGTACAAGTGCTGTGTATTCCCATAAGGGTTTTTTTTTTTTTTCTATTGAACAAGAATTTTTTAATCTGTATTCTGGATAAGCGGCTTTCTTATTCAAAGTCGTAACATCCAGTTCCTCGAGATGTGGGGCCGGTGAGCTGGAGAAAACGGCAAATTATTTAAATTTGTAATCAGATGATTCTCTACTTATTCGTGTAAACCTCTATCCTGGAATGAAATTAAAATAATGGAGATAAGGGAATTGTAAAATATTGTTTGAAATTAAAGTACAGAAGGTAAATTTAATGCATGTACCGTTTCAGACGGTATACAACATCGGGTGTAAAATTTTGATGTCTACTAAAATTGCACTTTTTCAGCCATTAATTGATTATACAAAAATTAGTGGCAATATCAACAATAGGAGATTTTTTTTTTCTTCTAATGCAGCAGGCAAATAGACCGTGATCTTTCGCCATAAGGGCTGCACCGATGTTACTCACTTTGCATTACCCGGGGGACGCGTGTAACTTGATGGTAAGCCACGGACGCGGAGTAACAATGCCCCTTCAGCGCTCTACGATCCTGTTAGGACCGGGACCTACAGCTTAAAGTGGATTCCGAACCACTACAACACCCATGGGAAAAGCCGGGATTTGAACCAGATACCTGTGGTACCGAACGCCAGAGCGCTAGCCATTCGGCCATCAGGCCCCCAAAATTTGAATGCCATCGGCACGCGGTGTTCCAGGTGGTCACCCTCCCAAGTACTGACCGCGCCCGATGATGCTACATCCACTGATAATAGCTGGACTTTTTCAACTTCATATCTCATTGCTCACCCTTCAATTTACCACTGATATTAGCTACATTCAACCTCTTTGCACAATATTTCCTTCAACCTCACCCCCCTCCAATAACCCTGTCATCCACCTATGAACCAGTCAGTCATATCAACTCTACAGCATTACATCCTCTACCTCATCATGTATTATTGTATCATTCAATTCTCCAGACAACTTCAGCCACTACTGCTACACTCCTGTTGCCTACACATCTACTATTCAACCTACCTTATGTTATTTTTATTTTATTTTATTCACTTTATTTTTGTATCTTAATTAACCCTGGACTATGTTTGTTTATACTTATTTACTTAATTGTTTGCATCCTTTCACAATTAACTATTTTTATATCATTAGTATTATTCTTATATATTTCAATCACCTGCGTGTGATCTCTTCCTGTATATAATTGTAATTGTGTCTTATCAATAAAGTTTAAATGAGATTGTGCACTTATAATTGGTAACTGCATCTTGTTCCATTGGTAGTTAACTTACGGGTACCATACTGCGTATGCCGATTCTTAATCCGTTTTCAAGTCATTTTATTATGCTCACGTTATCTCTACAATATTTGCTATATCATTTCACCTTAGTACCTGAGGTTATAAGCCTTCAAGGCAATGGTGCCTCATTCCTCGCCCCCGACTGACTTGACTTCGGTGATCGAACGAGAACCGATGAGCAACGGGCGTACCTGTTAAGGAGTTCCTAGGTGGTTTTAAGAACCACAATACCTCCACATCTTAAGTTAATTAGAAAATTTGCATAACATGAAGTTGCTTAAATTTAAAGAATGTTAATAATATAGATAAGACAATTAAGAATTTAGGAAAAACATCTCTTGCTTGAGAACAATTAAAGCAAGAGATCGAAAAAAAACTAAAGCTATAGGTACAATTAAGAGTCCGTTGACGATGCCCAAAAAATAAAAAGATTAAAGTTAAAAATAAAAGAAAAAAAATTTTTAAGGTTTAGAACAATAACATAAAGAATACAAGGTATTTACACAAAATAAAAATGCAGTTACACAGTAAACATAAACATACAATTCCAATCGGCACAGATAGTTGGCTGGGACACTAGTAGATGGCGCCATCAGTCCATGGGTTTAACATTGAGCAGAAAACCTGACAAGTCAGGAAAAGCACATCTTTTTTTTTTTTTTGATAATACAAAAATGGTTTGAATGGAAGATATTAACATGATTCATGATTGACATCCAGAGCCGTTTTTTTTTTTTTTTTTTTAAATTGCTATTGGAATTAAGAAATTAAAAGTAAAAGGAAGATTTATGATATGATAATTAAAAGTAAACAAACAATTAGAAATATTCAAATGAGAATTTAAACTATAAAAATTGAAGATTAATTTTAACTAAATCAGTTCTGAGACTGAGAGATTATACAAAATAAGGCAAAAGCAGGTAAATAGTTTAAAAATTTTAGATTTAAAATGTAAATAAATGTTTTGAGCCTAGTTAAACTAGAAAACTATTAATTACTGAGAATTTATAGATAGCTATGTTCTAAGTTAAGTTGCTCATCGTAGCAGATAATTAATTAAATTAATTTAAATGCCAAAGATTGCAGCTCAGATTCGCTGGAAGTGATCGTAGTGACTAGACAACAGCCACAGCGGTAGAATCGGCGGTTGCAGGGTAAATTCCACAACGCCTTTTCAATGCCGGGAAAGATTCTCAGTGCGTATCATAGATAGCTCTGGGTCTCTTCCTGGAGCTAGCCACACCTGGATGGTATACAGGTATTTGTCGGATCGCTTCGTTGCGGATCTGAGGGCATTTTGAATGAAACTTTTTAGAAATTTTGAAGATATAGTCCATAACAGGTTCTATATTCAGATCTCTGTGGAGTTGCTTCCTTCTAACAAACCACGGGGCGTTGACTATCATAGCTATCTGCTTATTTTGAAAAACTTGCAGCTTCTTAAGATTTGCGGTTGAGGAGGGCGCCGAAATAGGACATCCATATAAGAGAATTGGTCGAAGGATGGATTTATAGAGTAAAACCTTGTGTCTGATCGCTAGCCTACTCTGACGAGAAATTAGGCTCTTAGCTTAACACTAGCAGCAGTTGCTTTGGCAAAATGGGTGTTGAAAGATAATTTAGAGTCAAAAAACTAACCCCAGGTACTTATATAACGAGAACCGGTATATTCAGCATGGTATGGCCGTTGGCACACACAATGGGAGATGAACTAGGGAACTTGGGTTTTGCACTTTGCAGAAACGGGCAACCAGAGTTCACTTTTCCCATGATTCCCCATTCTTGCCGTGACGTCACATCACTATGATGTTACCATGACGTCAGTTTCAATTGGCGCCAAAAAATAATCGTGTTCATTTTGTTCTGTTCCTTGATGTGTGTGACATTGCTCGTGTAATTAAGCTGTATGGATAGACATTTAATGCCTAAGGTAAGTTCATTAATTGTTCTTTATATTCTTAATAATCAAAAACAATAAACATTGTTAACAATAACAACAATTATTGAAATTGATATTGTCTTTGATCGATGAATGTCCTTAGTATGTTAATGAATATGATTTTGTATTTTCTATAATATTCATATAAACACATAAGCCTGAGTATCTAGAAGAGCTTTAAAATTATTTTGTCTGTATTTATATATTTTAACATTTTATTTGAATTCATGAGGTTAACTTTTGTATGATTTTTTTTTTTTTTCTTATTAGATTTCAAGATATTTTGTAAAAAGAGTTATCCATGTTTGAGTCATCTGACAGACAAGCAGCCTGTATTCCAGATTATCCAATGACTACTGTTCTTATCTATAACAATGTCTACATTTGCTGCTTTACATCTTGCCGATAGTTTGCTTAATCCATTGTTTATGCTCTTTTGTGTTATAATTTTTAATTTGTTGTTTCTTTTAAATACTTCTAATCCATATTCATCTGTACTGCAGTGATTGACTTGTTTTATTCTTGCTTTCCCTCTCATTTTAAAAATGCCGGGGAGACTTCCACCTTTGGGACACGCGAACTCTATCTTTACTACAGTCAACGCCAACAGCGATAAGCGGTGGCGATGTTGTTACATTTGGCGATTGCTTACTAACCTAATGTTTATGGTGTCAAGTTTGACTGTTGATGTGTGCTGCGGTTAGATGCCTCCGCACACAAAAAAAAAAAAAGTTCTTTAGATGACGTAGTTGTGTGACTATAAAATATCCGAGTGGTTATGTGCTTCCGCTTTAAAAAATAGTTCTTTGAAGAATTTATTAAAATTAGCCTTTTCCGTTTTGTAAATTTTTCTTCCTTATATTGGTTTATATATTTATTTTTTTTTTGTAAAATTTCATTTGATGCTATTTCTGTACGTAATTTGCACTGACTTTTAAATTTATTAATTATTTTTTTAAAATCTCATTTCTATTGTGTTTTTATGCTTATTCTGTGTTTTTTATATTATGCTATTGCTTCATAAATACAGAATTTTTATTCAACTGATAGAAAGTGGGAATGCCTCATTTATCAAAATAAGTGTTCATTGTGGCACTGGATCATATTTGTATCCATGCTCACTCTGTTCTCTTTTTTTGAGTATACGACCACAAATTATCAAACTTAGGAAAAAGAAAAATTTTTAATTTAAAAAAAAAAAAAAAATTTTCACTAAAAAAATATACAGTGAGGAAAAGTGTTAGTTTTATTTAAAATAGAAAAATCATTTTTATTTTTAAATCCATTTCTTTTATATTTACAAATAAAATTTATACATTAATTGTGTAAAATATTTTTTTACAGCATTCAGCAAAGAGCAATGGAAATTAACGAAATATAGCTTTTGAAGGATTCAGTCTTATGTTTAAAATAATATATTTGGCAGTGTATTAAACAAAATAATTCATGGCCATTTTACAAATTAATCTATATTAATCCTCTACATTAATAGAATCTGTAAGGATAAATTACTCAGTAGGTTGCTGTATTGTATGCACATTTTTGCATTATGTAAATTTAATAGCAAATTAAAAAATGTTCAAAATTGCATTAAATGATTTTTTTTTTCAAAACACTGTGATATAAATAGAAATACATTTCTGTACAAAATTATAAATTTTACAATGTGTTTTTAGAGAGTAACATAATTTCCTGCTTTGTCTTTTGAAGCACTGTATAGTATGAAAGCGCTTTTTTTTTTTTATTCAATTTTTTTTTCTTTTTCCCCCTTTTTATTTTAATTGTTTCCTTTAATCATAAGCCTTACAGCTTATTCTAACATATTTTCTTATAGCTTTGATTCAGAGCAGAGGTACACTTCGTGTACAGATATATTCTGTCGTAATGAAATTCATCGACTTTGAGGATAAACATTTATATTTTTAAAAACTTATGTCTTATGTTATGATAAAAAACTTATAAAAAAAAACTTTCCGATCTGGAAGAAAACTTAAAACATCATCAACCTATATTTATTTTAGAAAAAAAAAAAAAAAAATTGGAGTGTGAATAAATTGGAATTCTTAATTTTTTTTTTTTTCAGTTAAGAACTTATTTTATGAATAATATTGTACATTTTCCTGACATATCTTTTATTACTCTGTACAAATTTTATTCTTAACACAAGAAAGGAAATTTAAGGGATAATCATTTGATTTCTTTTCGGATAGTTAAGACACTGAAAAACAGGCATATATGATCCCTTCTTGCCGCATATCCCCAGTAGTTTCTATCCCCCATTTTTTTCTGTACTGTCGCAAACCATTCCCCCCCCCTACTTCTACATTCTATTAAGAACACTGATCGCTCCCCCGCCCCAATTTCCTGTCTCTCCCGTCAGTCTATTCATCTTCGCCCCTGGCTTTTTCCGTAAATTTCAAACACAGCCTTGTCTCCTCGTTGTTCTTCAAATACAAGTTGTTCACTGAGCAGTTCTGAGAATTTTTGAAGAATTCTATTAGATCAGATGAATGGGGGAAAGGCGGGAAAATATGAAGGAAAAACCAGAATTCATACCTAATCTTTAAGATTTTGATTAGTTCTATACTGTTAATAAAATTTAAGACATTATTTAGAGAAAAAAACTGTGGTTTTAATAATATGAATCAATTATATAAACCATAGTTTATATGTTTGGATTTATAAATTGCTGATTTTCTGAGAAAAAGTACTCCTTATAACAGAATATTTTGATTTTCCAAAAGCCGTATAAAGTTTCGTAAAAAAAACTTTGATGATTTGCTTTTTATTATTTATTGCACAGCTTTAAAATCAACAAATTTGAATTTCCAATTTATTTATTCACATTTTCAAGAATAAAATCTTATAACACTTTTTATTCCAGATAACCTGAAAAAGGAGAAGTATAAATCAAAATGAATCATTTAGTAGTGGAAATGTAACTTTGTACAAACGAGCATTTTTTCTGGAAAAAAAATTGTTTCAAAAAATCTATTTCTAACATTCATGTGTCTGATATCAAATTGTAATTATTTCTGTAGCAAGTTTTGTTCTGAAAAAGTCAATTTCACAATATTCAAGATGAAGAAACATATTACGTTTTTTTTTTTTAAGTTTTTTTTTTTTTATCATGTGCAAACATGATGTTGTTCTGGTTAGGGATTCATGGCGCAATTTCAAAAAGTACAGCAAGCAAATAAAACTCCATTCCAAATTTGCAAATTTTGGCGGAAAAATGGTAGTTTGGGCCCCTTAACTCTTGAAATGATTCATGAATAACGTTAATCTTCGTTATATTCACTTGACTATTTGAATGTCATAGTGTTTCTTGTAGAATTGGGAATACTTCATTCTTCCTTTACGAGTAATATTTTCAAAATTTGATATATTCTTTTGGCTATTGAATGCTATAGTGTTTCTTGTAGAATTTGGAATACTTCATTCTTCATTTACGACTACATTTATCTTACTTTTGCATGTTCTTTTAGAGATTCTTGAACAATTCAATCTTCATGAAGTTCTTCATCTATTCAACATTGCTATATTCATGTGGCTATTTGAATTTGGCCAATCTTGTAGTATTCCAATCAATCGCTTCATATATGTCTTGCATTATTAAACATTGTTATATTCCTGAGTTTATTCATCCGTTCTCCAGTGTTCACACATGATAAGTTGAAATTTGCTGAGCAGATTACAGTTTATTATTATTATTATTTTTTATCTTAATATGTTGTCGAAAAATTTGAAAGCATTTCCACTGTTTAAAAAGAAAAGAAAAGAAACGATTTTTATAATATAATAAAAATATTCACTAATAAAGAATATCATTAATGCATTTTATAAGTAGATTATGCTTGAAATCTTTATCCGAAAATGTGTCCTTCAAAAGCCGGAGTAAGTAATCTGGTTTTACTGTAGTAAGAACATTTTAATCACCAAAAAAACATTGAATATATATTCATAATTAAAAAACAGTAATCGTATTAGAAACTATTAGTTGTAGAATTGCCTGCTTTAACTAATACATGTTTAGAATTTAAAAAACCTTCTTGACTAATATACAGGTTACCCATAAAATTTAGAATTTATGTAAGAACAAAATGCATAACAAAATCTTAAGCAAAAAAAAAAAGAAAGAAAAAGTATCAAGAAATCATAGTCAGGCAATAAATTATGTTCAGCAATTATTGTTAAAAATTGAAAAAAGAAAGCATTTTAAATAAAAACTATAAAATTCCAAACGATTTTATAAAAAGCATCTGAAAGAAATTTAAGAAAAAAACGCATGAAAGAAATTTAAATAAACCATTAAGAATAGCTCGTGAAAAAATTAAAAATTTAAAAACCAATACATGTTGAAAGTGGTACAGAAAACGAAAAACTGATATCGAGAACATGAAAAAAAGTGACCAATGGAATGAAAAACCCTCTCTCTAAAACAATACCCTTAACATTATCGGTAATAAAGATATTGGAAATAAGACACCTTGAAGCTTGAAATTATAAAAAATTTTATTAAGAACAACCATTGTTACATTTGCATTACTCACAGAAAATTAAAAAAAAAATGGAGGATAATAGAGAAATAAAAATAGAGAATGTGATGAACTGCTTTCAATGAATTACTCCTTGGTTCTATTTATGTTTGCAGTATTCGTAAACCACAATTTTCTGTTTTCAATCAATTTCTTTTTCTTTCTTTTAAACATATTTGTGACCGCACTAAAGCCGTGTTTCACTAAATATGAAGAAGGAAATGTAAAAAGAAGAATAAAGTGTAGAAAGATTTCTAATTTCCTGTACTAAAAGAGTTATAAACAGAATAATGTATGTACATATATAAAGCAGTAATAACTATTAATTCTTTTCATAATATATCAGCAAAATTAAAGCTATTTGAATATTTTAATACTTACAACAAGGCCCAATTTTTTCCTAATGGGTATTAGTAAGTTCCAAAAATTTTTAACTTTTACTACTTTTAAAGCGTATGTATTTAATTAATATTTTCAAAACATATAATTCAGTTGTGCTTTTTTTATTTATTTATTTTTTTTCAAAAATGTAACATGAATATAAAATTTTCAAAATATTAAAGAATTTTTTTATCAATATTTTCCTAACAATTTTACTTTTCCATGAAATACCAAACTTCTGTATCTAACTTATTATTAATTGACTAGTATTTCAAATATTTATAATTTTTGTTGTTCAAATAAATTAAATATTCTAAAATAAGGTTGGAAGGTCATTAAATTAAACTTCACAGTGTAATTAGATAGATATATGCCTTGAAAGCTAAATTGAAACTTAACAAATTATAATGGATTCAAAACTGAACATGGATGGACATGGAAACTGAATGGATTTGAAAAATATTCCAAATAATAATCCATTCCAAAATATTATATAAAGTTTTATTTTCCTCCCAAATGTGATATTTTCATTCTTTCATATAAGATAGAATATGAAAAAAAAAAAAAAATTTAAATAAATAAATAAAACAATAGAAATGCTGAAAATAAATATAATATTGATATTAAGCAATTATCTCCATTGTTTACGATTAATGCACTAACACATGAAGCACGTTGTTAGAATGCAAAATTAGTAGTAGATTAGGCATTGCTCCGGATATATGAAATAATAAGAGATTATTGTTTTAACTACATCAATGAAAATATAATAGCCTAAATTAAATACAGTATTAATGCGAATCATAAACTGCGAAGGTGAACTCAGAATAGGAATATAAAATCGAGATAACGTTTTATTGAAAACATTACTTAACTTTACATTTTCACTTTTATCTTTCAGCGAGTAAGTAAATTATTATTTTTTTTTTTCCATTTAACTTTAGGGAAAAAAATCTATACATTAAGATAAATGAGAAGTAGTTCAATCGATGCATTTTCAACCTCTATCGTTTTCATTCACGTTTCTCGTAAAGGCGTTCTAAATTCAAGTAAAATATATTCATTCAATTTACTTTTATTAATTATTTTCAAAACGTATTTTAACATAACATTCACAGCTATCTTATCATTTAGCGAATTTGCATTTAAATATTAAAAAAAAATATCTAAACAGTGATGTGAGATGCACATTGATTGTCTTGGTAGTTTCTGCAAACTTTTTCTAGTTTTCTTTCACTCTCTCCCTCCTCTTTCTCTACTTCATTCTTAATTTCAAAGTATAGTGAGAATTTCCTGTCAAGTTGGCAATTTAGTGATGGTCATTTACAATCCTGTTTTTTTTTTTTTTTTTTTCCCGCGTGTTTATGACTCGAGTAGTAGCCGGATATCGTTGGGCAACGGGCGTACCTGTTACGGAGTTCCAAGGTGGTTTTAAGAGCCACAATACCTCCACATCTTAAGTTAAAATAGAAAATTTGCATAAAATGAAGTTGCTTCAATTAAGGAATGTCAATAATAAAAATAAAACAATTAAAAATTTAGGAAAAACATCTCTTGCTTGAGAACAATTAAAGCAAGAGATCGAAAAAGCTAAAGCTATAGGTACAATTAGGGGTCCGTTGACGATGCCCAAAAATAAAAAGATTAAAGTTAAAAATAAAAAGAACAAAAATTTTTTTAAGGTTCAGAACAATAACATAACGAGTACAAGGTATTTACACAAATTAAAAAAAAAAATACAGCTACACAAAATAAACAAAAACATACAATTAAATCAGCACAGCTATTTGGCTGAGACACCGGTAGATGGCGCCATCAGTCCATAGGTATTACAATGTTTAGAAAACCTGACAAGGTCAGGAAAAAGCACATCTTTTTTGATAATACAATAGTAAGATTCATGGTTAGACATCCAGAGCCGTTTTTAATTACTGTTGAAATTAAGAAATTAAAAATTAATAGAAGAGTTAAGATATGATAATTAGGAGTAAACAAACAATTTGAAATATTCGAATGAGAATTTAAACAATAAAAATAGGAGGTTACATTTAACTATATCAGTTCTAAGACTGAGAGGTTATACAAAATAATGCAAGCAGGTAATTAGTTAGAAAATTTAGATAAAATGAAAATAAATGTTTAAAACCTAGTTAAACTAGAAAACTATTTAAAATACTGAAAATTTATAAATAGCTATGTTCTAACTTAAGTTGCTCATCGTAGCAGATAATTAATCAAAATTAATTTAAATGCCAAAGATTGCAGCTCAGATTCGCTGGAAGTGATCGTAGTGACTAGACAACAGCCACAGCGGTAGAATCGGCGGTTGTAGGATAAAATCCACAACGCCTTTTCAATGCCGGGAAAGATTCCCAGTGCGTATCATAGATAGCTCTGGGTCTCTTCCTGAGCTAGCCACACCTGGATGGTATACAGGTATTTGTCGGATCGCTTCGTTGCGGATCTGAGGGCATTTTGAATGAAACTTTTTAGAAATTTTGAAGATATAGTCCATAACAGGTTCTATATTCAGATCTCTGTGGAGTTGCTTCCTTCTAACAAACCACGGGGCGTTAACTATCATAGCTATCTGCTTATTTTGAAAGACTTGCAGCTTCTTAAGATTTGCGATTGAGGAGGACGCCCAAATAGGACATCCGTATAAGAGAATTGATCGAAGGATAGACTTATAGAGTAGAACCTTGTGTCTGATCGCTAGCCTGCTCTTTCGAGAAATTAGGCTTCTTAGCTTCACGCTAGCAGCAGTTGCTTTGGCAACTACTTTAGCAAAGTGGGTATTGAAAGTCAATTTGGAGTCAAAAACTAACCCCAGGTACTTATATTCAGTAACCCAGGGGACTGTCTGGCCAAAAAGGGTGACATTTAAAAGAGAACCAATGTTCTTTTTACGTGTAAACAGAAGGCACGCACTTTTGGTAGGATTAACTTTAATTTTCCAGGCGGTCAACCAACTTTCCAAGCGAGGAATATAGTCATTAAGCAAAGCAACGACGGAGTTTGGTGTTTTGTGCTGTGCGATTATCGCTGTGTCATCTGCGAACATGGCCAGTTTACAGAACTCTGACTTAGGAATATCGTTCACAGAGATTAAGAACAATCTAGGACCGAGCAGTGAACCCTGTGGTACCCCGCTCCTGATTGGATGATCGCTAGAAATGGTCCTTCCCACTCGCACTCTGAAATTACGCAAAGTGAGATATGAGTGAATGATTTTAATGAACTGGGGCGAAAAATCAAGTCGCATGAGCTTGAGTAATAAGCCATTATGCCAAATTTTATCAAATGCTTTGGCTACGTCCAGAAATAATATTCCCGTAGATTTAAGATTGATAAAGCCATCATGGATCAGCTCATTAACACGTAAGAGCTGGTGAGAAGTGCTGAGTTGGGTTCTGAACCCAAATTGCTCAGGGATGAGAATATTGTGATTTGTGCAGTGCTGATCCAGGCGTTTAAGAATCGAATATTCGAATATTTTACTCACTCCACTAAGCAGTGAGATTGGACGGTAATTTTGGGAATAGGCCCTATTGCTATCAGGTTTTGGAATAGGAATAACTACGGCGGTCTTCCAGCTCTGTGGGAAGTAACACTTATCGATTAGGAAGTTAATCAAATAAGTGATCAATATCACATATGTGTATGGAAGAGATTTAAGCATGCGATTGGTAATGCGATCAATCCCAGGAAACTTGTTGGGTTTAATTTTCTTGATAAAATCACAGACTTCCTCTCCGGCTGGCCTGACTCATATCATTAATGTGTGGTTGTTGTAGGAAGTCTGCTACTTCAGTGTTAGTGCGTCTAACAAGAAAATAGGATCTTCGACGTCGTGGTTCGTTTCAAATTGATCTTGTAGGCTGTCAGCTAAAAGCTCGGCTTTCTCTCCTCTGGTGCGTAAACAAGATCCATTGAGCGTATGAGTGGTGGAATGTTGCTAAAGGTTTTCGCAACAAAGACGTTCGTCTAAATAGTGTTGTCTGAGGCGTCATGGCCTCTATGGATATCGTTGTGACATCTTTTATGACTCAACTCACCCTTTACTGAAAATAGTTGAACAAAGCGGATCCCCACTCCCAGATTTCCAAAGGTTAAAAAAAGAACCAGTTTCATTCTCCCCGCCTTTTCCTGACCTTCCATTTTTTCTCTCTCTCTTCCAACTAATCAGATTGAGCAAAAGAATTAAGTTTGCCCAGAAAATAACTTTTATTTTATAAAAGATTTTCTTCGCAACAAAAAGACGTTCGTCTAAATAGTGTGGTCTGAGACGTCATGGCCTCTATGGACATCGTTGTGACATCTTTTATGACTCAACTCACCCTTTACTGAAAATAGTTGAACAAAGCGGATCCCCACTCCCAGATTTCCAAAGAGGAAAAGAACCAGTTTCATTCTCCCCCGCCTTTTCCTGACCTTCCATTTTTTTCTCTCTCTCTTCCAACTAATCAGATTGAGCAAAGAATTAAGTTTGCCCAGAAAATAACTTTTATTTTATAAAAGATTTTCTTTTAATTATTTTGTAATATTTACAATCATTTCACAGCCTTTGCTTAGCTTAAACATCATTTATTAATTTTTAATTATAAATTTAAAACTTTATAATTGGATGTACTTATGTAAAAGAAGGTATGGGAATTGAATTTCCCGAGTAACATAGCATATTCTCTACCTCATCCTCTCAACATATTAAAAACCTTCGAAATAAATTTAATAAATCTATCCGCATCTTTTATCCTATAATTTGTTGAAATGCTAACCTGCCACTACATAACAAACTGTTTATTTGAATGTATTACATTGTGCAAACAAGGCCTGAATGGCCGATTGGCTAGCGCTCTGGCGCCCGGTACCGCAGGTTTCGGGTTCGAGTCCCGGCGGTGCCATGTATGTTTGTAGTGGTTCGAATCCCACTTTAAACCGTAGGTCCCAGTCTAATAGGATCGTAGAGCGTTGCGGGGGCATTGTTACTCCGCGTCCGTGGCTTATCTTCAAGTTACACGCGCCTCATGGGTAATGCGAAGTGAGTAACGTCGGTGCAGCGCTTCCCTTAAGACAGTGCTGAACAAACTACGGCCTGCCGGAAGATTCTATCCGCCCCGCGAATAGAATTTTAATTTATGGGTCCAAGGCAAGTTAAAAGAAATATATATTTATATATTATATATCCATCTCCTTTTCTACTTTGATTAAATATTTTTTTTTTGTACCTTTTTTCAAAAGACATGATCTTTTTATTTTCTCTATTGTTGTTCTACAAAAACATAAATCGACGCAGCTTTCAGCACAGGCAGCTTTCAATCGGTATAGTGTTAAAAGCGAAAGTTCTTTGTTAACTGTTTATTTACTTTTTAGTTATAGCTTTAGATTGGCGCCAACAAGCGACATCTCTTTCTCGGGAAAGAAGACATATGGGAATCCAATATAAGTGAATTAGACCTCACATGTGGCAGACTGCGCATTTAAGCTCCAGTCAGTGGCTTTTTCTTTTGGCGCGAGTTCTAATATTATTGTTTGCGTATGGAAAGATTGCGGACATATAGCATCATTGTAAATAGTGGTGAAATTATTAAAAAAGTATAGCGTAGCTGGTGCTTGTTTGGGTTATTCATAAATATTTCAATCTCAAAATGGCTACTAGAAAAAACGCAAAGTTGATTCAGAATGTCGTGCTTTTTAATGATGAATGGACCTGGAAATATTTTTACAGCTGTAAAAAGATAAACCAACGAGTCTCATCTGCAATGAATCTGCAGCAGTCTTCAAAGAATATAACATTTCCGTCATTTCACATCTAAGCATAAGAATTCCAATTACGAAGCAATGTTCGAATATGAAAGAAAGTAAAATGCAGAAAATTTTTGTAAAAAATTATTAGGCCGACAAAATTTTCAAGAGGGGTAAACAATATCCAAGAAGCAGCTACACATGCATGTTACATTGTAGCATACAATATTGCTAAAAATAATAAAGCTCTCAGTGATGGGAAGTTTGTTAAACAATGCATGCTCCAAGTTTGTGATGTTTTATGTCCAGACAAGACAAATAATTTTGTGACTGTAAACTTATCTCGAAAAGCGGTGACTTCTAACAATCATCTCAAGTAGTTGTTTCTAAATATGCCAAAGTTAGAGTTTTACAAATCCTTATCTAAAGTTAATTTCCCAAATTTGATATTTCACGCCCTGAAAATCAGTGTTATGTTTGCTTCATGTTATATATGTGAACAAGTGTTTTCAACTATGAACCATAGAAAGAATTATTCAGAAGTAGACTGACAGATAAGCATTCATCCTCATTCCTTAGAATCAGTACATCTCACTTCGAACCTCAATATAAGGAACTTTTAAAAAAAGAAATCGCAATTTCATTCATCTCATTAATATATTTAAATTGTAATACTTGCATATAGTTTTAAAATTTAAAAAAATTATCTTGGCCCACCAAACTTTTTTTTTTTTCTTTCGATTTTTTGGCCCGCGACTGAAAAGTTTTGCCCATACTTTTGCCTTCAGGCAACCAAGACAGCTTTGTTTAAGTGTTTGCCAGCTGCATTATAATAAAAAAACATTATGCAAGCCCAGTTTGGGGTTATGCAGTAGGTAACTTGGAAATCATTCAAAGTCATGAAAAACCAAATCCTTCGAATGATTACCAACTCTCCCTAGTATTTCAGAAATCAGGATATTAGGCAATCGCTTAACCTTCACAAACATTCGCCAATTCATACTTAAAAATTTCTAGAATAATCTTTCCTCCCTCACACTCGTAACGTAACGTAACGCTGTAGGTGCTTAGTTGGAGTACCAGGAATACCCGTACCTCCATATCAATAATTATTATAAAACAAAATTTAAAAATCCAAAAGATAGTTTCAAAAAGAAAAGAATATTAAACGTCCTCACACTGTGATTCACACGTTTATAAAATCTCTCTCCCAGTTATCACATTTTTTTTTTTGTTTGAAAAAGATCGCGTACTGTTCTCAACATATAATAC
>BPLR01003719.1:0-35057 GCA_021605095.1 Caerostris extrusa
TTACGTATTGCTCTATTTAACGTGGATTTCGGAACCACTAGCAAACATTCATGCACACCCAGGGATTCTGGACCTGAAGACTGTTGTACCAACAGCCAAAGCGCTAAGCCAACTCAAATAGGTTACGTACGACTGTGTCCAAAAAGTAAGACTAATTTTCAATTTAAAATTCCGTCGCTTAGGAATTTCAATTTGTTTTTCTTTTTAGGTTGCCAGCACTGTCCTTGACATCTGTGTGAAATTTGACTTCAAAATATTCATTAATCTTTGAGTTACGCTCAGCTTGTGAGGCGCTAAAACTGATTCCGGCGACTTTTAAAATTTATAAAAAGAACGCCAAAAATGACACCCATATCTTTCCACAACCCCCATATTCACACCTTGTGACTTCTGGCTATTCCCAAAACTCAAGAGACCCCGTTTGAGTCGATTGAAGAGATTCAACGTGAATCGGCGAGCGCTTTGGAAGGTCATCCCCTGCCCGCTGACTTTTTAGCATGCATTGAGGATTGAAAAAAAAAAAAAAAGTTGCCATAAAGTGCATTGTGTCCGGAGAGGGTTACTTTGAAGGCGATGAAATAAATTTGAAAGAATAAATAAAGAGTTTAAGAAAAATAACCAGTCTTACTTGGGGCACAGTAGTACAGGTAAAAACATTATTTTAACATGGTGTCTGATTGTAAACATGTTAAACTTTTTAATCTTACAGTTATTTCATGGACACATAAAACTAATTGATTTTTAATGAATTAAAATCTATATTTTATTTTACTTACATATTAATATTCACTAACTCACATACACTTAGAAATAAATTTCACGTATCTTTTTTATTTTGAAAAAAATTTTTTTTTTTTTACATTACATATTTTAATTCATGAGTAGTAAAAAGAATATATGAATACATATGAATTAATATTTTAATTCATATTAGTAAATATCTTGGTAAACTTTCTGTATATTTAATGTTTGTGTTTTTTTTGTCATTTTCAGATTGAAATGGAGTTGTCAACTTTGTGATATTTTAGTTTTTGAAAATTTGTGGAATCATATAAATCTATTTTGTAAAAAATTAATTAAATGTTTTTTTTTTGCAATAAAGAATATTTATTTTATTAAATGATTGGAACAATTTTTAAATTTATTGCAGAAAAAAATTTATTTATTGATATCGAATAAAAATAATTTAAATACTTTCTTCATATTAAGTGTTTTTAATATGAAGAAAGTATTAATATATTACCAGTTGCTGATAAGGAGAGTTCCAAAAATATTTTAAGTTTATGAAATGTTTGTTATATTTTATTTAAATTTAAAAATATGTATAATTTTTGTAAAATATTATATATTAATTCTATAATTTTATAAACATATTTATATAAGACTATTTCCAACAATGGCCATTAATTAAAAAATTAAAAAATTAACTTTACAGTGATGTTAAATTGTAACGTATAATTTTTAAATTAAATTCTGCTATATTTTTTGTTTTAAAAAGTTGAATTAAATCTAATTAAAAATATAATATTAAATGAAAATTTGCTTTCATGCGTATGCTCATGCGTAATATAAAAATAAGTTCATTTAAAGTTCTCGTATTTAAAAACAATAAAAATATAATCAAAAATACTATATGATAAAACGATATATCAATAATATTAATACTATATACTCAAAAATGTTTAATAATAAAAATACTACAAAGTTATCAAGATTTGAATATAGTAAATTGTAAAAATTAAAAATATTTTTTAAATAAGTTAATCCAAATTTATCTTTTTAATTTTATTAAAAATGTATTACATATTTCTAAATTTAATTAACAATACTATTTTTACATTTTACTATCCAGTTACACTAAACTAAATGAACCAAGCAATATAAAGTAATAATATAAGAATCATTGTATTCATTTGTTGATTTTCTTCAATTTCTAATCAACGAAATGAGTTGAGTTTTATTATATTAATTAAAAAAGATAAACGCCTTATCTTCCTCAATTAACAATATCCTCGCATCACATCTGTAATTAAATGACGAGAAAGGATTTGTTCCTCTAACGTAATTATTAGATACCAGCACTGTAATTACATTGTGTCAAATAGTAATGGAAAGTATACGTATGTTCTCGTAAAAAATATTACGGTTCCTACGAAAAATCAATTGATACTGATTGAGTCTAAAAGCAAATCCATCCAACATCTAGTCATCAACTCAATAAATTTAATTGTCTATGATCAGGCCGGATTTAGATGAAAAGAAGCCCTAGGCTATTCCACTTATGAGGCCCTTTCACCTCCCATTTTTAAGTTTGTAAATTACATGAGAGATAATAAAATACATCTTTACTGTGATATATATCAATATGTTAAATGAAACATGTTGTGATGGGTACTAATATTTATAAAAAAATGTGGCACGCATAGTAAATAAAAAAAGCCGAAAACACTTATTTGGACATTTATTCACAGCACCCTATATAGTACTTGCAACAATAACTAATCAAACATAACATTTACAAAGAATCAAAATTCAAATTATAAAAAATCTTTGTCTACGCAAAAATAAAATATGCAGTAAAAAATTATCATATTTTCTATCAAATTAAATTAAATATATTCAATCACATTGAAGATAAAAGCAAATACAATTCAGATAAATTTATTTTTCATAAGAATTCGCATTTAAAGTTTAAGTAATGAATTATTATCAATTTTAAGTTTAAACTAAACCAAATATGGAACTTTATTCAAACAAAATCCAAATCAAAAAAAGAAAATATCAAATTGTATATCATACTAAATTTTATGTTAATATTATTCAATACAAGTATACATGTACGCCTCTCTTGATTTTGAGGCTCTAGGAAAGCCTCAGTTAGCCTACAGGAAAATCCGGCCCTGGTCATAATCTACAAACATTTTATTTTCTAATGCAGCTGGAAAACAGACAGGGAGGTCTTGGATGCCTTAAGGCAAGCGCTCCACAGATGTTACTCACTTTGCATTACCCAGGGGGCGCGTGTAACTTGAAGATAAGCCACGGACGCGGAGTAACAATGCCCCCCCGCAACGCTCTACGATCCTATTAGGACCGGGATCTACGGTTTAAAGTGGATTCGAACCACTGCAAACATCCATGGCCCTGCCGGACTCTGTCGGACCTGTGGTACCGAGCGCCAGAGCGCTAGTCACTCGGTCATTCGTTCAGGCCCTATCTACAAACATATGAAGTATTAAAAATTGTCTCAATGAAAAAATTTTATTTTTATCTTGACAAAAACTAAATACTTTAAAATGTTATTATTTCTATAAATATTATTATTTTTGCACTTTAAAAATATAATTTTAACATAATTGTTTTTGCTATAATGCTTTTAAAAATTCATAAGTTTTTAAATGTCTCAGTCAATTTTTTTTTAATCACCAAGAATAACATCTGCTTTTTACCTATAAAATTTTAATTTATAGATTGCTAAATTATATTTAGCAATCAACAGTATCAGATTGCTCATTGAATAACAGTTATAAAAACCCATGCAGTCATAGATAAAGTCAAATATCTACATACTGGAAAATATTTTAAAAAGGTTTTTTAGATAGATTCATCGATTTACATTTCGACTTAAGACTTTCAATTTTGTGATAATATAATGAGAATTTGCGAGGTTATTTTTATTTTAAACAAAAAACATATTTTATGTCTTCAAGAAAATTGCTGGAAATATTTTTGTTTTATTAATTGAGTTTATAATTTTGCCCATAATTTTTACAAAATTGTAGAGTTGTGGTGCTTGAGCAAAAGTTTTGCTATTATGTAATTTTTCATTTGCCATTACACTACACCATTGTCATTATGTTATTTCATTAGTATGCCATTTTTTATACTAGGTGGTAAAATTGCTTTCAAATGCAACAACTCAACTTCTGAGTTGTTTGCAACCTTCTTCAGACTCAGAGGAATGAGTAGTATCTAATACTAATACTAATACTCTTGAATAATAATACTTGGTATCTAATACTTGGCCTTGTTCTTTTTTAAAATTTTTTGGTGACGTGCTACGTTCTTTGTTTGTGTTAGAGTTATGTTGTTTGGAAGTTTTGATGCCCTTTTTCATATCAGGTGGAAAAATTTGCAATCAAAATTGGCGCAACTGCCATAGATTTACTCATCGATGATTTTGATTAATGCAACAACTCAACTTGTGAGTTGTATGCAAATTTCTTCATATGTAGTGGAATGGTATATAAGTATCTAGTACTTGGCTTTCTACTTTTAAATTTTTTGGTGACGCGTCACATAAGTTATTTGTTGGAAGTTTTGATGTTCCAGTGCTTTGAAATTTTGATGCCATTTTTTGATACTAATGCCGGTAAAATTCTAGGCGTGTTTAGATTAACGCAACTGCAATAGATTTACTCACCGATATATTTTAATTAATGCAACAAACTCAATTCTGAGTTGAATGCAAATTTTTCCAGATGCAGAGGAATGGTATATGCCAAAAAATATCTAGTACTTGGCTTTGTTTAATTTTTTTTTGATTTTTTTGTGTTGACGTCACATAAGTTCATAATTTTGTTGTTTGTTATAGCTTGTTATGTGTTTAGAGTTGTGGTATTTTTGGTACTTTGATGCCATTTTTCTTACTAAGCGGTAAAATTCGCATTAAGATTGGCGCAACTGCTCATAGATTTATACTGATAAACTGATGTATTTTGATTACCTTAACTTCTGAGTTGTATGCAAATTTATTCAGACGTAGAGGAATAGTATAAAAGTATCTAGTACTTGGCATTGTTATTTTTAACTATTTTTTTTTTAGTGAGGAGTCACATAAGTTCACGTTGTTATCCTTGTTATGTGTTATGTCTGTTAAATGATATATTTTAATACAAATTTTATTATGGTAGCTACTCTGATGCTTAGTGGAAGACACACAATCTAAACCATCAGAATAGGAAGAGATCTATCCTAAAAATTTTCCACAGATCTTAAAAATAAAATTAAATTTACATTAAAGACTTTTTTTATATGGATTGAAGGAGGAAACAAGATTTTACGAATAAAGCATTTATGCGTGTTGTTCTCAAATATTTTATCTTTACACATCCTTCTTGACAAAACAAACAGATGTCAAATTCTCTACTAAAAAGGAAGGTTTTTTTCATCGTTAAATGTTCTAGTAAGCTTTGGTTTTCCATTATTTTACATAAGCAGCTTATAAATAACAACTAATTTATTGTTAATAACTCTTATTAACAATAAAAGTATTTTTGTAATGTGGATAACAAAAAAAAACACCCCAGATTTTTAATGAAAATATGTGATAAATAGTAATTATAATTGAATTTTTTGCTTCAAAAAAATTTTAATATTTAAATATTCTGGCCAAAGTTGATAATGCAGGTTTGTTTTACGAATTTATCTAAAAAACATGATACATTTCAGCAAATTTTTAAATTATAAGAAAATTGCCATAATTAAAATAGTTAGTACTTATAGTTTTTTAATTCATACATATTTATAGTTTTAAATTGATACTCATATGAGAAATTTCCTATACTATGTAATTTTGTAGAAAATACAGCAAGCTCCCTTTAATTCCATCAGTGGTTTAAAATATAACCATGCTCAAGGCATTTAAATTAAATAAATTGGATAAAATATCAGTTTGATGAAATAAAATGCTCTATTAACTTTGCTAATATATTATTTTCCCCTAATTGAACAAATTATATCCATTTATTTAAGTCGATCTTAAACCCTTAATACTACTGTTTTTATTCATAACAATTATTCATAAAATATTTAAATAGCAATATTTAAGGCAAATTTTTAAGGATGACAAAAAGGAAATTTTTTAAATAATCCCGAAGCCATTAAAAATAAAAGTAAATTGGTTAACGTCGTATACATATGAATAGAATATAGAATAAAATATTTTATGAAAAAACAAATTTAACTTCATCAAAAATGGACAAATTATTTGTAATAATAAAATGTTAGAGTTCATTTGAGGAGACAAATGACTTTGCCTTTTACACTTAGCTCTGGGTATTCAAAATGCAATTTGTAAGTAAGCAATTTTTTTATCCTATATAATAGTGATACCAAATAATATTTTTAAAGAACTTTTTAATAACGTTTTTATGAACAATTTTTAAATTATACAATAACAATTTTATTATTTTTATAACTGTTTAAAAAGTAGTGATATATACAAATAAATTCATTACATAGTTTAAATATTAAACATTTTATCATATTAGTAGAAACCTTTGAAACAAGATAAATTATTGACAATCATTATTTATATTTAACAAATACCATTGGTAATACGTTCACTCATAAAGCAATAAATTAAAACGAGCTGTGTATTCAGAAAAGTTGTCTGCAAAACTAATCAAATATAAGAGATGGATACTGATTTGATAAACATAAATCTAGGTTCCCGCTCTGCTAAGTTGTTGTCGTGGCAACATGGTAAAATAAGATTTCATTGAAGACTAGATAATGATAATAGTATGGGGGGGGTAATAGCATCTCAAAAACTGTGACGTCTTGTTATCTATTCACTGCATGCAGCTGTTAGCAAGCTATCGAAATTGTGAAACATTCAACCTGCTATGAGGACCAACCATTCTAATCAATGATTTACTGACTATAATGAGATAATAGACGCTGCATAGTGGCTTTGATCACAATGAATTTAATGTCAATGAGGGAGAAAAACGCATTGGCACATATAGTTAATATGTTATTGTCTATGGAGCTGCAGAACCGTTAATATATTTGTGTATTCAAGTTATTTGTGATGTGCGTTCTGTGGTGTGAATTCATATTCAGTTTGATGAATTAGAACATAGTTGATTTCATATTCAATTGAAGATTGCAAGAATCTGCAAAAATTTTGATTAACATCATTGACGTATTAATAACTGTGCAACATTTTCTGACTGAAAACTTGAAAAAATGAATATAAGATCAACGTCACGATAGTTAAAATTATATGAATTTGCCAAATGTCTTTTGCAGATAAAGCATGATACACAAAAAGTAACTTACAGCGTTTATATGAAGGTTTTTTTTTTTAATATTTCAAGTCTATTTTATACTAAAAAGAAGAACCTACGCTTATTACAAAGGGTTTCTAATATTTTGGTTAATAGATGTATATAACAAGCAAACAAATCAATATTTAATATTTTATGTAAAGAAGATAACCATGGCGAAAATGTTAAAAGTCCTGCTGAAGTTAGATTAAAAGTTCTATTTAACGTTAGTTAAACTTGGGCAATTTTGTTTTTCTCAAAAAGTCACTTGAAATGTCTTCGTTTTACTTATTTTTGAAATTATAAAAGTAAAAGGGATTTTTACAAAAACAAAGTAATAATAATAAATTAATAAATAAACAAATAAATAAAAATAAAATAATACTCGCATATATTTACCAAATTAGAATAAAAGTTAAGAAACTTTAACGAATTAAGTAGCTTTTTCCTTGCAGAGGAAGATTTCACATTCTTTTTGGCAGTATGAAGTTTTCTTTTCTGCTATAACTTGTTTTTTATTAATTGATAGCATTTAAATATTTATTTAGCGTGAGGAATATAAAGAAAAAGCTTCTGAAAAAGAATTTTTTAATTGACGTCAATTAAGCAATCATCTTACTAAACGATAAGGGCAAGCCAGTAGATGTCTAAATTAGAAAAATTTTAAAATACTCTTCTTTATCTTCCATAAGGGAAGCATTATTTAGAATTATTATTTAGAAAATTAGAAAAAAAGAAAGAATATTTTTGATTCCTTAACGAAGTGGAAGTTTTTAGGGTCCTTAACTGAATGATTTAAAAGGTAGTTTTCTTTAATTTGCAAAAATATCGTTGATTATAATGTGTGAACAATTTCCATAATCTTCAGCATTTTTTTATTTTAAATTTCAAAAAATAAATCAAAATATTAAAACTGAAAGTTATAAAAATTATTATGTTATTTTGTATATTTAATTAATAAATAAAAAATAAAACTGCTAATTTTTTAATTTTAGCCCACAAATATTTTAATACCACAAATTCCATAAAAAAAATTACTATTTTTCTGCAAACTCCAAAGTTAGCATGCGAAAACAAAAGTTTATTTCCACTACACTTATTTAAAATGTATCTGAACATTTGAGAAGGCAAAAAATTTCGATGATGAAAATATTGGAAGTGGAAAGTTATGAATCGAAAATTTTTCCCAGAAACAAATTATTAAATAGAAATAAAATCAATTTATGGATTTCTTTAAGAACCTGAGGAAATATTTTAAACACCGATTGCATTGAAGGCCAATACTTGAATATTTCTGGCGACCAAAGAATTTTAAATTATTATTTCATGTCCTGAAAAAATATAGAACTACACTACTGGCCATTAAACTTGATACACTAGGAAGAAATGCAGATAACAAGATGAATTTATTGGACAAATATATTATACTGAAATAAAAAGTGATTAAATTTTCACGAAATTTTACTAGGATACTGCTTTCTGAGAAATCAGTAATAACATCATTTATGCGCCTGAGCATTGAGTCAAAATAAATTGCATGGTAAGTACAGGTACAAAAGACCATGCAGCCTCAACTCGATGCCACAGCTCATCAAACGTAGTGACTTGCGTATGGTGACTAGCCAGTCGATCGACAACCATGGACCAGACGTTTTCTATTAGCAAGAGATCTGGTGAACGTGCAGTCCAGGGCAACAGCCGAACATTTTCCATATGAACGAAGGTCCGTACAATACCGGCAACATGCGATCATGCATTATCCTACTGAAACGTAGGGTTTCGCAGGGCTCGGATAAAGGTTAGAGCCACGGGTCGTAACATATCAGAAAAGTAACGTGCATTGTTCAAAGTGCCGTCAATGCGAACAAGATGACCGGAGACGTGTATCCAATAGCACCCCATACCATCACGACAGGACATGGGCCAGTATGACGATGACGAATGCACGCTGCCAATCTACGTTCACCACGATGTCGTCAAACACGGATGCGTCCATTTTTATGCTGTAAACAAAACCTGGATTCATCTGAAAAATGACGTCTCGCCATTCGTGAGCCCAGGTTCACACCATTGAATATGCCTCTGTCTGTGATACAGCGTCAAGGGTAGCCGCAGCCATGGTCTCCGAGCTGAGAGTCCATGCTGCTGCAAACGTCGTCGAACTGTTCGTGCAGTTGTTGTCTTGCAAACGACCCCAATTCTTTACTCAGGGGCACGATCAATTAAGGCTATGCGGGTAATATGCCTGTCTTCTCGGCTGCTAGTAATAGGGGGCCATTGAGATCTAGCACGGCGTTCTGTATTACCGTCCTGAACCCATCGATTCCATATTCTGCTAACAGTCATTGGATCTCGACCGACGCGAGCAGCAATACTGCGATACGATAAACCTCAATCCCGGTACGCTGCAGTTCGATTTTTATCAAAGTCAGAAAAGTGCCGGTACTGCTTGGTACGTGATTTCTGCTTTTTACACGAAGCATTACAACAACTTTCACCAGGTAACAACGTTCAAATGCAATTTGTGTATGAGAAATAGGCTGAACAATTTCCTCTTTTAAACACATCGTAGGTGTCGCTACCGACACTTGCTTTGTTTGAATGAGCTGAAAAGCTAATCATTTGCATATCACAGCACCTTCTACCTGTCGTTTAAATTTCACGTCTGAAGCATGTCGCTTCTTGGTGTAGCAATTTTAATGTCCAGTAGTGTAAATTCAGTAAGAAACCAAAAAAAATTTTAATAATTTTGAATTTCAGAAAGTTTAAGAAGCTGTTGTCCAATTAACTTTTTTGCTCTTTGAAATCAAATTTTTTTAAAGAAAAATGCTAAATGAATTATTTTCCATCGTAATATTTTTAATTTAGGTATCTTTTATACACTGGTGTGCAAAACGTAAGCAACAATGTAACGATTTAGCAGACAGCCATGAAATTGCAGAGAAGGAGGTCTGGAGATCAGTACAATTAACACGTAAGTCAGTAGAAACGTAATACATATGCGTAATGCAAATATCAGGAACGAAACGTCGGAGGCGACGTGAGTGTACGCAAACGCGTGATGTCGGCGCGCGCAGTTCAACAGTAGAATAAAAGGAAGGACGGAGACGCAATTCAACATATTCGCTGCAAGTGCCAGTGAGTCAGTTCGTGAAATATGGCTAGAAGAAATAACCTGGTCGACTTCACGTGGAAGTATGATCGGAAAGCTGGAGGAGGGAGCACTGTTATCAGTGTAGCTTCAGAGTTCGGAATCAATCGAATGAATTTGAGCTTGAAAGCGTTAAAAATCACAGGTACAGCTGTTAGAAAGGTTGGTGGTGGCCGCCCGCGAAAGACAACTGCAGGGGATGACCGATCTATCGTCCTGAAGGCGAAAAAGAGGCTGAAAGCAGTCAGCAAACGCCCTTGCACAGCAACTCTGTACAGCAACGGGGAGACAAGTGTCGCGGTTTACTGTGGCCAGACGCCTTCACAAAGTGGGCCTATTCGCCCACCGTCCTGAACGCTGCCCCGTTGAAAGTTGGCCACCGACGCTACCGTTTACAGTGGTGCAGAGAGCACAAAAACTGAACAACTGATCAATGGAGTCGTGTCCTCTTTTACGGATGAGAATCGGTTCTGTACCAGAAGCGATTCTCGACGCGTTGTGATTTGGAGAGAGGTCGGGACCAGTTTTTATCCCAATAACCTCAAGGAAAGACATCGTTATGGTGGTTCTGGAGTACTTCGTCTGGGAAGGCATTTTGCTGGACGGGCGAACTCGTTTTCGACAGAGGGTCTGTAACCGAGGATCGCTATTGTGAGGAGGTACTACTTCCCCATGTGCGTCTTTTCCGAGGTGCCATTGGCCCAGACTTCATTTTTATGGATGCAATGCACGGCCTCATCGGACTCTTGCTGTTGAGGAGCTATTGGAAAGTGAAAATATCACTCGAATGGATTGGCCAGCGTACTCCCCAGATTTAAATCCCATCGAACATGTGAGGGGATGCTTTGGGAGAATCATTGCAGCACGCTTACATCCTCCGAGAACACCCAACAACTCAAACAGATGCTGATTGAGGAATGGGCACTCCTACCACAAGAAATTTTGCACCAGCTGGTTCTGAGTATGCGGAGACGGTGTGAAGCAACCATTGCAGTGAACGGGGGGCATATCCCATATTAAGGAACATCTGCTTGTTGTTCTTCCTCTTGGATAGACAATCATAAATTACGATACTATGCGTTCAATAAAGCTTGTTTTTGTTTGATTCCATACCATATGCATTGTATTCCTGTTTCAGCGGCGATGCTTTCATCATCCTTTACGTACATAATACTCTCCCTCATTTCTGAATGTCATCTCTTTCAGATGATTTCTCGTGGAGTTATGGCAAAAAACCCACATGTTGCTTAAGTTTTTGCACACCATATTTTAATGGATAGTGTATCATTAATATTCTTACAATATAAACATCATTGCATTTTTGAGAGTAATTAGCGCAAAGATGACCAGTTTTTAACTTCCAGTAGTCTTCTTTGAAAAAAGACACAGATTTAAATAGCACTCGAAGAAGCCTAAACGGTTTTTGCCGCCCATTAAATATATTAATTGAATTATAGTTTTTGCACAGAAAGTAAATTATTTACAATTTATAATATCCAACGGACCCAACTAGTTGGATTAAAATATTTCTGTACTTCTCCCCAGGATCCTAAGTGTACTTTTAATACAAAGTTACATCTGTTTTTTCCTTTTCTATGAAGAGCATTTTCCTCACCATGAATAAGAGATCATGCTAGTACTCTTGGGCAATATTATCTTCCAAATCTTTCTTTTACCTGTTATAATGCCTTCGGATAATTTTCTGCTGTGTCCGGAAATTTTCAACTATCCTTGCAGCCAGGATCGGATTTTCCTATAGGCTAATTAGGCTTCAGTCTAGGACCTCAAGATCAAAAGGGGCCTACATTCAAATTGTTAAACTTTAAATGCGAATTATTATAAAATAAATCTATCTGATCTGATTTTGCTTTAATCTTCAATGGTATTGAATATATTTAATTTAATTTGACAGAAAATATGATAATTTTTATTGCATATTTTATTTTCGTAGTCAAAGATTTTTATTATTTGAATTTTGTTTCTTTGTAAATGTTGTGTGTTATGTTTGATTAGTTATTCTTACAAGTACTATATAGGAGGCTGAGAATAAATGGCCAAATAAATGTTCTCGACTTTTTTTATTTATTATTCGTGTCACATTTTTTATAAAGATTAGTACCCCTCACAACATGTTTCATTTAACATATTGATATATACCACAGTAATGATGTATTTTATTATCTCTCATGTAATTTACAAACTTAAAAAGGGGAGGTGAAAAGGGCCTCATAAGGGGAATAGCCTAGGGCCTCCTTTCATCTAAATCCGGCCCTGCTTGCAGCTGTCGAACCTGGAATCATTTGCAAAAAGTATTGGAACTTAACTCTGACTCCAAAATGATAAACATTTGTTTATATCCAGCTGAGCCTGTTCATTTATATTTTCTACTTCTTCTTCATTGCCGCAATAACCCCATGGTGGGCCAAAGGCCTTCTACTTACTGGCTACGGAGTAGGATTGTCAGCCTTACCGCCAACAGTCATAATAGACCCGGACCTACGCTTTGAAGGAGGTTCCGTACCTCTACAAACATCCATGGTACTTCCGGTACTTGAACACGAAACCTGTAGCACCGAACTCCAAAGCGCTAGTCATTCGGCCATCAGGCTCCAAATTAATGTTTACAGTCTACGAATTGCTAAAAAAAGGAAAATCCGGGGCAATATACTTTTAACGTAAGAAATACTGTCCTTTTAATTGCGTATACTTTTTTTACTGTAATTCTATAAGTTATCTCTGTGAGAAATGAATCTTACAATACACGGGCAGTATTTTGTGCTTTAAAATGAAGAAAGAATATTAATGTAAAAATTGATCGAATATATAAAATACAGAAATAAAAAAAAATACTTTATTGAACGATTTTAATATATACTATTTAATATTATTATACGTTTTCGAATTATTATACAATTTTATTATACTTTATTTTTTGTTTCTTCAAATGCTTACCTGTAAAGACAGAAACAAGAACCAGATGTTTCTTATTAAAGATATGAACTAGTACAGAAGGTATGAACAGTTGCTTAGTAGTACTATGTAAATTGCATTGGTAGTTGCATACTCAACACCAACAATTCAACAAATGTTTATGTAAGAATCCACACTCGGACAAATCGCATATTAGTGCCCATTGGGATTTTGCAACTTTTTATGGAGCCATCTGCGCGATAAGCCGCCAAATGAATTGCCTGAATGTTTGCAATTCATGAATGAGTTGCCTGTACTGTTTGCAATTCACTTCACTTACAATTGCAACCCTTTACTTGGCGTATTTTGGCGAAAACAATTTTTGACGCCAATTCCCATTGGACACCTCTTACAGTTCTTAAGTATTTTTCATCTGATATAATCGAATCGATATGCATCTCTCCAAAGAATCCTACACATGTACTAAAGAATTTAAATCAAAGATGGCCTAAAAAAATGGTATCTTCACTTTTTAGAGGCTATGCAACAGTCCTGGTGTTATCGTTTATAGACACTTAAAAAACTCTTAATGGAAACTTAAAAACTCTTTTTTTTTTTTTTTTTTTAAATTGTAGTTTTCATTTGTTACATTTAGCACCAGTAATTCCATGTGTCTAATTTCTTTTAAGCTAGAATTTTCAGTTCAATGATTTTACCACTGTAATTTTCTGACAACTCACAATCTTCTTCACATTCTCTTTCAGCATCTTGCGTTTGAAATAAAGCCTCGGAAATCTTGTTCTATTAAATATCTTTTATTCTTTCAGTTGTGATTCCAAAATCGAAACTATTGGCGGCTCATTAATTTTTTTTTAAATTCCGCTTCTAATTTCGCTCAAACTGCAAATACTGCAAGGAAAAAATTTCTCAGATTTTTTTAAATTTTTGATAATTTCATTTCCAATTTAAAATTTCACAACTTTCAATTTTCAGTTACTATGTCGTGCCCCATGTTATGCACCAAAAATGTTCATGAATGAGAACAATCAGCAATCTGAATCTGGACTAATGAGTGATGCCACTCTATCTCAACAAGTTTGCTGTTATATGTGTGACACAGGGCCGAATTTAGAGGAAAGAGGCCCTATACTATTCCACTTATGAGGCCCTTTCACCTCCCATTTTTAAGTTTGTAAATTACTTATTATGTTTGTTTATTATTCATATATGTAGAATTTATCCTTATTTTTGTTTCAGTGTTTACTGTTTTTAGAATAGTGTAATTCTAATTTTGCTAACATTTTGAATGTAGGCCCCTCTTGATCTTGAGGCCCTAGGCTGAAGCCTAGTTAGACTATAGGAAAAACCGGCCCTGGTGTGACATCTGATTTCTGGATCTCAGAAACTGTATTAAGGACACTAAATGACATATTTCTGACAGGCATTCAACTCATAAATCTTATGTGTATTCCGGCAGTCCATCCATTTTAATTTGTTGTGTTAATGGTGGTTATAAATGCTAACCAGAAAACAATTTCTTATTTCTTGAACTCGACTAACTAACTTCCTTAACTTTGAAAAACTCTTTGCTGTGAAAAAACACGGAGGATACTATTTTTTAATCTACCGACTAGATTTGTGTTGTTGTCGTATTCTTCATGGAAGGAGGAAGAGGGTTCAGATTCTGTTCTGATGGAGCACCCGTAGGTAGAAGTCTGACTTCTGCTCCGTGACGCTCATACAGTCATAGGAGCCCAGGACCTACGTCTTGAAGTGGATTCTGAACCATCACAAACATCCATGGTACCTTGGATGTTTGGATCGGGACTAGAACCCGAAAACTGTGGCACCGAGCGCCAGAGCGCTAGACACTCGACCATTCAGGCCCACTGAAAAGATTTAATTTATTTAAATAATTTTTCAATTTATTTCTATATTTCATAATTTGAATAATAATTTGAAGGAACATTTGTTTACTCATTCGTGGAGAAAGCTGAGCAATATCTTGTAAGTCTTAAAATAAAAAGAGAAAACCTTGCCGATGATTTAATATTGGTGAAGTTCTGCAAACGGGAAAGCTAGTTCTAAGTTCTTTCCTGCTAACGTAAGTAAAAAGTAACCGTAATGTAAGGTTTCTTTCAGTTTTCTTTCGACAAGACATTTTTTCCATATTAATTCAAATTTGTAAATTTAAATTTTAATTAAATTAAAATATTTAAACTAATTTAGAAAGTTGCTCTTTTATTTTACAGCTTAATTCATAACATAAAATTATTATCATAACATACCTAAAACTTTCAAATTCCTCCAAAAGATGGTGCCACGAATCAAAATCATATTGTATATTCAAATTGGATTATTACATGTAATTTATTTCCCTCTGGAAAAATGTATTTATGTGATTCAATCATAAATGATATTTCTATACAGTATTTATAAATATAATTTCTAAAATTTAATTTATTAAATTTATAAAAGCACAGCTTTTAGAATTCTGATTTTAATTGCTTAAAGAAATTATTCTTTTAAATTAGCCAGACATATTTAATGTTTTCAATGTGTGTATTTTCCTTGCATTGTTTTATTTGTTGGGAAAAATTAAATTAAGAAATATAATTTCTTCTATAGCTATTTTCTTCCTAATGTAATGAGTTTATATTTCCTGATTTTTCCTTCACTTTTCTTGTTTTTAAAGTACCATAGGGAAAAAAAAGCTAGCTTCAATAATAATTTTCTTGCTGAAACGGATATTCTACACTTTTTCCAAACCCTATAAAAATACTTTTAAATATATATTAATATCATCTTTATATCGATGTATATATAATATATTATATATAGGTATATATTTATATATATTATATAATAATATATATTTTAATACATATGCAACTACATATTTAATTTGAATATATATTTTTTAATAATTTAATATATTATATATTTTTTAAATTCAGTGTTACATTCAATCGATAATTGTTTATATTTATTAATTAAATCCTTCAAAATGAATAATTTCAATCAACTATTTAACAGAAAATATATTTATATTGTATGCTACAAAGAAATTAAAATTTGAAAACAAATTGCGCAGATTAGAAAACTTGAAGTTCAAATTATTACTGTGTTGAGACTGACACATTAGGATATCCAAAGTGGCTTTAATTATTTGATTAAAAACTATATTCTGAACATTAAATCATATTGATACTACATGAAGAACTTTTTTTCAAACAGTAATTCTAACATTTGAAAAGATATTTCTCTCTATATAGTTCCTAAGTAAATATTTAAAATATTAGAGTTTTCAAAATGTTTTCTTTTACCATTTCCGGTTCTGTTAGTTTTAAATTCAGGAATAAATTATCGATTGAAAAACGGTATCAGTTAAATTATTTTAAGAGTTGTAATGAAACAAACTTTTAATTTGAAAGCTTTAAAATTTGTATTCTTAGTTTTATTATATTTTACTATTTTTTCCTTGCAAATTCAATATACGGTTAGCTAAAAAAAGTGTGTTTTGGACACGCAAATGATTTTATTATATTTCTAAAGCATAGAAAAAAACCTTTTCCCAAAAAAAGGGGGGGAGGATCATTCAATAGCATTTGACAAAAGTATTGTTGCAATGCATTGTCATTGAGGAAAGCAATATTTTAATACGCATGTAGCAATGATAATAGAATAATACATAACTTTAAACATAATAGGAGATAGGTTTGATGAAAATAATTAATTTTTAGATATTAGAATTTACTTGCAATTTCAGGGTTATAATTTAAAAATATAAAATTCTTCGTCTATAAAAGTACTTTTTTTTTTTTTTTTGTAACTTCCTAATTCTGTCACAGTGATTTCATCCTTATTAGAGCTCTATGCAACTTTCATACAAAAACATTTTATGTGTCTCTTTTAGCTCAAATATTTATATAAGGAAAATTATATAAAACCATTTTGATAGAATATGTGACCGTTTATAATGAGTATAAATTGATAAGGTAAAGGTAAAATAATAAATAAAGTAAGTAAATTGGTAATTAATTTGTAAAATTGTAAAAAGTAAGTAAATTAGTAAAATTGGTAAATAAAGTAAGGCAATGTTTTATTAAAATATTTCTCCTTAATCGAGAAAATAGACAAGGCTGAAAGGACGGAGACGGTTAGGAGCATCAATCACGTTTTAAATCTAATGATATGGCAAAACTTTTTTTTTTATTTATTTTATTGGCAGATTATGAACAGTTACAGCAAAAAAAGAACAATGAAAAAAAAATACATACAACAACAACAACAAAAAAAAATACAACAACTACAACAAAACATGCTGAAACAGAGTTCATTAATCTAACAATAATGCCAAGTTGGAGGTCTTTTAGTCCCTAAAAAGTGTTACCAGGTGCACCACGAGGTAGTAGATCTTCTGCGCACCCTATGCCAAAACTATATCTTCGAAAGATGAAATTTTCATAGACTATGTGTGTCTACAATACTTTCTTTTAGAATGAAAGAGCTGGAATATGTATGCTAATTTATCAGCAAGGGTCATATCTATTCAATTGTCAAGAAAGTAATTTCGTTTTCACCATTTAAGTGCATGGTAAAAATCGAACTTACTTTCTTGCCAACCCAATATCATAGACTCTATCATTCAGCTCTAATAAACTCAATCTAGTATTGGTACATGAAACATAATTTGAACTACAATTCCAAATAATACAAACATCAAAGTCGAAAATGTATTGCAATTAGCTGTAATTGTGTAAATTGTAAAGTATCAATATTTCATATCAATCTTGCTTTTTGGTATGAAAATCTCTTTTTCATATAATGTTCACGTAATTATGAAAAAAAAATCTTTTCATATAATGTTCATGTAATTATGAGGAAAAATATTTTTATAAATATTCTCCTGATAAATTATTTAACACGTAAGTTTAGAAGAAAGGAATTTGTCTATATTTTTTTTAATTTTATGACTCGTTTTTATCAATGATCAGCAAATTTCAGATATTTTTCGGATATAATATTAGATATTTCTTTCAATTTCAAACATTCAAGTTCAATAAACAATCAAGAAAAAAAAAAACCCAGTAGTTAATTTTTTTCTTTGCTATCTTATATCTATTAATACAATTGTCTTTTTTTCTGCAAAATTGTGTAAAACACTGTCAAATGCCAATTTCAATACGCTTAAAACTTTTAATGCTCCATTGTCAATAATGCAGATTAAAAATTTTAAACTTTACATCAAGTAGGAGACGTAATTTAAAATAATTCTCTTTCATCATTTTCAACAGTATTTTTACGTCAAAATTGTTTCATGTTTTAAAAAATGATTTTTTTTTTTTTGGCAACTCTACCCCACAATATCAAATTATTCTGATTAATTTCTGAGCTTTCACTAAATTTTAATTGTTTTTATAAAACTTTGTAAAACTGATATGGCAAGAAATACGAATATGTTATTGTATTAGTTGATAGTGACCCTTTTAAAATCAGACTAATAAACTTAAAACAACACCCACTAATGATATATGATTTGTTTTCACTAATGTTTATAAAGTTCCCATATTTATATTTTCCCAATTGCTTATAAAGTTTTTTTTATTTATGTTTTCACTAATATTTTCTTTAAGGTTTAGAATAATAATAATAATAATACAGTAAATAAGTTCAAAAAAATCGAACGTATTATTTTATTGAATATTCGAAATTTTACCTAAAATAATCGCTATAATTGATTACAGGGGTTTTTAAGTATTAATGCCTGATTTATTTGTCTATTATTTTGCGGTTATGTGAAGAAATTTTTTTAAATAATGTTTTCAACTAATTTAACTTTCATCCAAATTTTTTTAACTCCTATTCAAAAAGTTGAAAAAAAATGATGTTAGAAATATTAATAAGTTTCAATAGCTGTTATTTATACTTCAACATTATACATTCTCGTTTACATTAGTAAGTTTACATACGAAGTTTCTTTTTATGGTAAAACGTGAGGTACTATAGTCGCCTACATATGATTAGAAACACGAGAAATAGATATTCGTCCCCTACCCTAAATTACTAAACGAAACTCATAATCAATTCTTACGTCTTTCTATATGTTTATTCCTAATGGAATGAAATGATTTGAATTTTAAGTTTTAATCTTTTCAGTTTCCAGTGATAATTTTTATCAAAAGTAAATTCACTGTAACATTTTTATCATAAAATGTGTTTTATTTAAATAAAAAATTTTCTTATGGAATACTAAATAAGATAAGATAATATAATATGGAATACTAAAAAGATGCATAATTTAATTAGTTTTTTTTTTTTTTTTTTAAATAATGTTATTTGTAAACAAATTAAGTTTTGATACTCAACTTATTTTTTTTTTTATTTTGTTATTTGTTACTTAAAAATTTTATGAATGAATTTTTGAATTTTTTTTTTTTTTTTTTGAATTTTTTTTTTTCAAGTATGCAATTATAAATCAATATATTTAAAGAACAATTTCCATAAAAAAAAAAAGAAACTTGAAAAATCTTAAATTAAAATTTTTGTTTATTGATGAATAACAATCATACAGAGTCTTTAATGAATGTAAATTATAACACTATTTTTAAAATTCACAAAATCTTTCATAAGAATTCATCAATTTTATAATCTTTCATTCATTTTGAAACAATAATTGAAGGTATGTAATTTATAAAATCTACCACTTCTGGTGGTAAGGATTGATATGATTATTTTACAGATTGCGTATAACTCCCCTTTTTACCATTCGTTAGGGAATACTCCTACAAATGTGATCCTTGACAAAAGTGATGTTTAAAAATTACATCCGATCAATTGAAAGTGAACGATTTCCTCTCAAAGAATCATATTTGAATTTAGTTCATTTTTCCGATTCAACTTCGGAAATAGAAGCTTCTTCTACTGTAGTTTCACTTGGTTCAGAACTTTGAACAGGTTCTGGGGGGAGATTCCGGTTCTCCTTGTCCAGCATTTGAACCCCCTCCTGCACCAGCATCACCACTAACTCCACCACCTACATTACCACCGAATCCAAATCCTACGTTAGCACCAGCATCAGCTCCAGCACCAACTCCTCCATCAGCACCTCCATTACCACCGGCTCCACCTCCTAAACCAGCATTAGCTCCAAAATTTACACCAGCTCCAAACACAGCTTGCGCACCTGCTCCTGCTCCACCACCTGCTCCAGCTCCAGCACCACTTCCTGCACCACCGTTGCCTCCAAGTCCACCACCTACATCACCTCCAAATCCAAATCCAATTCCTGCTTGACCACCTGCTCCTGCTCCACCCCCAGCTCCAGCACCACTTCCTGCACCACCGTTGCCTCCAAGTCCACCACCTACATCACCTCCAAATCCAAATCCAATTCCTGCTTGACCACCTGCTCCTGCTCCACCCCAGCTCCAGCACCACTTCCTGCACCACCGTTGCCTCCAACTCCACCACCTACATTAGCTCCGAATCCAAATCCAAATCCTGCTTGACCACCTGCTCCTGCTCCTGCCCTACCTCCAGCTCCAGCACCACTTCCTGCACCACCATTGCCTCCAACTCCACCACCTGCATTAGCTCCGAATCCAAATCCAAATCCTGCTTGTCCACCTGCTCCTGCTCCTGCCCCAGCTCCAGTTCCAGCTCCTGGTCCATTTGCCCATTTCCCCCAGTTGCCCCCTCCATAATATTGAGCATTCGTTTCCTTAAAAGTTGGGAAAACGTAACAGATTATACCAGATAGAAATATCAATGGAATCTGAAAAAACCAAACCAAAAATAAATAGGCTTTAGGCAAAAATAAATACACTTTAGCCATTTTGTTACATTTTTACTTCTTTAAAAAGTGAATAATATTTTTTTATAAAATCGAAAGAATTCTTTGGTTATATCCATTGCTTTAAGGCAAGTTTAGAATTGTTTCTAAATAATTCACTATGATAATTTTAATACATAATAAAATAAATAACAAAATTTATGCTATTTTAAACACTAAAAATACATTAAAATTATAACAGATTAGTTACAGTTCCTATTTTGCACAATAAAAACTAATTTTAGTATTTACAGTTTATAAACCAGACTACTATTTCATTAAAAAAAGCAGATTAGTAATATCTTATAAAAACCATCTATAAATGCTTTTATTTAATAATTAACATAAATAATACATTATTCTCTTTACATGCATAAGCATACAAGTGTGTGTGTGTGAGTGTGTTAAGTAACATTAAAGAAATATTAAAGAATATTACATAAAAGGAACACGCATTTCATGTAGGAACTATAAACACAGGAAATTACTATTATTTAATAAATCATTAGTATTTTTGAAATATTTTTTGCACTATCAACTCTTATAATGAAATGTTTTCAACGCATTATTGTAAACTTAAAGTATATTACAGAAAAAAAAATAATTTACTAAAATGTAATTAAAAATAAACATTTCAATAATAAATATTTTACATAAATATTCCGATTAAATAAATATTTCAATAATAATATTTCTATTCGATTGACGTAAATTGAAATATTTTTCGAGTAAAAAAACAGATTTCTAAGCATTAAATAAATAGATAAATGTGCTTAATAAGTGTAAAAAAATAAAAGTACTTTCTGTCAAAGCAGTTCAAATACTTCAAATAATTTTCTACAACAAAGTACAATACGGAAAATAATATTAATTTTATAGCAACATCATCATAAATACACAACCATAAATATGTACTCCTATAAAAAAAAATTTTTTTTGTAATTTTAATTGTTTAAATTTATATTTTATTAAAAAATAAAAGCATTGGTAATTTTTTCGAATATTCTTTTTCTTCTAATAACTTCAACAATCTTTTTTTTTTCTATGAAAATAATTTAAATCCTGAAATTTCTTATTTAAATGAAGTCCAATTTTTATCTATTTTATTAAAATTATTATCCAACTTTACGCCAACGAAATTAAAACTATTGATTGAGATTTCTTTATACTAGAAAATTCAACTTACTTTAGTTTCCTTTAATTTCTTATTTAAATTAAGCCCAATTTTTATCTATTTTATTAAAATAATTATCCAACTTTACATCAACTAAATTAAAACTACTGATTGATATTTTTTTATACTAGAAAATTCAACTTTCTTTAGTTTCCATTAATTTCTTATTTAAATTAAGCCCAATTTTTATCTATTTTATTAAAATAATTAACCAACTTCACACCAACGAAATTAAAACTACTGAAATAATTTTTTTTTTTTTAATACTAGAAAGTTCAACTTACTTTAGTTTCCATTTTAAGTGTAAGTCCGTGAGTAGCAACAGAGACCGAATACTGAAATATAATAATACCAATCTGAAAATCATATTTATATTGTAGGTAATTGCGTGAAAACTTTAATCTGTGACCCCAACAAATATTTGTGGTTTATAAATTTTTCATTCTCAAATTGGATGTCATTGCCTTCAAATCACGTATCAGGTCATCGTTATTCTTTTAGAATCCCCACTCCCATTCATCTTTTATAATCATGTCACGCTAACGTAAATGAAATACAAAAATGTCCAAGCAGATAGTCATTGGGCTTATTTTGTAACAATGAATGAATATGGAAATTCATGTTTTGATGAGTAGGAGCTTTTATTGACACAGGAAATATACTTTTCATCCATAAAATAGGGTTTACTGACACAATGAATAATAGATGTATTGCATGTACCTGGAAATAGGGTGTTGATAAATCTGTCGCAATATTGTACGTTTTTTAAAGAAGTATACAAAGTTAAAAATTTAAAATTCAACTATAGCCAACTATTCAATGAAATTTAAGGAATTTCCCAATTTGTAAGACAATTTTTAAAACTGAATTTCAAAAGGTGCTGGGGTGCTTGATATTTTTTATGGATTAGTAATTATTTCTGTTATAAAATGATTTGCTTCGATGCACTTTATTTTAATCAATAAAAAAAAATTCTCAGCCTAAATTTATTAATGAATTCATGACGATCCGAATTTTAAATACCAGTTATTTGATCTGGCGTCAAATTTGAATTTCCCAATTTGTAAGACAATTTTTAAAACTAAATTTCAAAAGGTGATGGGGTGCTTGTTATTTTTTATGGATTATTAATCATTTCTGTTATAAAATGATTTGTTTCGATGCATTTTATTTTTTTTTCTCAATAAAAAAACTCTCAGCCTAAATTTATTAACGAATTCATGACGATCCGAATTTTAAATACCTGTCATTTCGACCTAACATAAAATTTTAGGTACCATCAAAGAAATCTTGCGACACTGTCCATACAATTTGGACAGAATGAGTGTTGGAATGAATACTCGAATGGAATGAGAACTGAGAATGGACTGAGAGAATTTTTAGAATGAGCACCAAAGGGATAACATACAGGCAGGGCCGGATTTTCCTATAGGCTAACTAGGCTTCAGCCTAGAGCTTCAAGATCAAGAGGGGCCTACACATACAATTTGATATTTTCTTTTTTTTTTTTTTTTTTTTTGTGATCTGGATTTTGTTTCAATAAAGTTTCATTTTTGGTTTAGTTTAAAACTTAAAATTGATAATAATTCATACTTAAACGTTAAATGCGAATTATTATGAAATAAATTTATCTGAATTGAATTTGCTTTAATCTTCAATGTATTGAATATATTTAATTTAATTTGATAGAAAATATGCTAATTTTTATTGCATATTTTATTTTTGTAGTCAAAGATTTTTATTATTTGAATTTTTGTTTCTTTGTAAATGTTGTGTGTTATGTTTGATTAGTTATTGTTGCAAGTACTATATAAGGTGCTGAGAATAAATGTCCAAATAAGTGTTTTGGACTTTTTTTTTTTTTATTTATTATCCATGCCACATTTTTTATAAAGATGAGTACCAATCACAACATGTTTCATTTAACATATTGATATATATCACAATAATGATGTATTTATTATCTATTATGTAATTTACAAACTTAAAAATGGGAGGTGAAAGGGTCTCATAACTGGAATAGTCTAGGGCCTCTGTTCATCTAAATCCGGCCCTGCATACAGGGTTTGCACTCTTCTGCCTCCTTCTTTAGACAGAAAAATTTCTGACCTACAGATTTCATGTTCATTCCAGAATTGGTAAGTGAGCTTTCGGTTCAGCTTCATTTGCCAGATTTCAAATTAACCACGCCAGCTGAGAAACTATCTAATCAACGAGATAAATACACATGGTTGTTTCAGCACTAATAGTTTAGTAATTTTATTTTTCTGGTAATAAAATCTAAGGGTAGCTACCAAGAAGTAGCGATAAGTTTCTAAAGGCACTTTAATTTACTTGAAAGCATGCACTTTGGTGTCAAAACTTTTCTACACATCACGCATTGTGGTCTCTTTTCGCCATTAATTTTAGTCTATATTAAACTAAACTCTAAATAACAGTCTATATTTAATTATCATATGTACTTTGTATCACCATATTTATATATACACTTGACTTCTGAAATTATGGGTATATAAACGAATTATATAAAGGATAGTTATAATAAATTTCACAAGGACAAGGTTTACATGTTCTGAAAGTATTTTTTATGATGAATATATAAATATATATGCATATTCTACTGTGTCCAAAACGTAAGACCAGTTCTCAATTTCAATTTCCCGGTCATATGGTATTTCAATTTTTTTTCTTTTAAAATTTGTGAAACTTTGTGAAATTTTACGTCAAAATATTCATTAGTGCTTGAGTTACTTTTGGTTTTGTGAGATGCCAAAACTGATTCCGGCGATTTTTGAAATGTCTGAATTAATTGAGCAAAGAACTTGCATTACTTGTTTTGTGGAAAACATTCGGTGAGCATTCCTATATCGGAAAGAAATGTTTAGAAGGGGTATAAACAGTTCAAAGAAGGCACACGTTAGACGAAGAGCCCTCTAGTCAACCACCAACCTCAACCGACGAAGCTCACGTCCAACAAATTAAAGATTTGGTGCTCACAAACCGTCGATTTACAACCGTCGAGACCTTCTGATGATGTTTCGAATTTTCAAAAGGATCGGTCAATTTATTTTGGGCCTCAAACGCATCATTCTCGATTGGTACTGAAAACACTGAGTGCGCCAGCGCTCACACTGTATTGTTTCGCCTAAATGTAGCCCATATCATTCCACAACCATCATATTTACACCATGCGACTTCTGGTTATTCCTTAAACTCAAAAGACCACTCCGGAGACACCGTTTTGAGTCGACTGAAGAGATTCAACCTGAATCGCCGCTCGCTTTAAAGATCATCCCTGCCGATGACTTTTTAGCATGCGTTGAGAATTTCTGCCATGAGTGCATTGTGTCTGAGGGGGATTACTTTGAAAGCGATGAAATAAAAATTAGAAGAATAAATAGAGTTTTTGTAAAAAAATAATTGGTTTTACTTTTTGGCACAGTAGTACATGTTCTGAAAGTATTTTATGATGAATATATAAACAGATACGTATATATATATATATATATATATATATACATCCTTTTAAAACGTGTAAAAAACTATAGAAAATTGCAAAATTTGGTTAAATTTATTCTTGGGTTCAATATGGAATAATTTAGTTATTTTATTAATTAATTATTCGGATATTATTAATTATTTGTGTTTGTTATATTATTTTAATTGTTTTCATTTTGACTTAAGTTAAAACTTATTTATTGAAAGCATAACATTTCTATGGATGATATATTCAATACTTTTGACAAGAAAATGCCTTAAAATTTCATCGTTTCGCAGGAATAATAGTTTATATTTGCGTACTGTTAGTAATAAGAATTTCAAAAGTTTTGTTTGGACATTATAGACATATATACGTTTTATAGACAATATAGACGTTTTAGACACATATTGTTGAATAAATTATCAAATGCTTAAAATATGTTTCCAATTATTTACATTTACATTGTTATAAAAATATTTACATTTTCATTGATGTCAAAAACAAAAACTAACAAGTAATATAAAAAAAATGTTTTTTAAGTCAAGTCCTACTTTTTTCTCTGTATTGTAGAAAGTCCTTTACAAATAAAGTTTAAATTTTCTCCCCTTACATCTGGCGCCATCTATTATTAGATAAATGCAACTTAAATTTTAAAAACTAAAAATAATTAATTTAATTTAATTAATGAATTAATATTTAAAAACTATATTAACACCAAGATCCATTTTCAAGTTCAAAAATGTATTTGAACATGAGTGAGGAATAAAAGTATTTTATTAACGATTGAAAACTTGAACATGATATATATAAGGAGAACATGATATATCCGGAGAGTGTGAACTAATAGTAGGAATTGAATAAAAAACGAAAAAACTTAAACCAGAAAAGGTTGAAGATTGTATTCGGCCCAAATTCATGTCTTTGCAAATCACATTCATTTTTCTCAAAATTCGAGTTCTATTTATAAGTCAGTATTTGTACATATCTAGTTATGTTCATAAAGACGTATATTCATATACGCGTTCTAAAATATATGAGTAATGATTTACTGATAAGGGTGAAGATATATGCTTAAATATGCGTATGATAATCTGTATTTTCTTTTTTTCAATAAACATGATTACATGTGTACCCTTCGCTACCAGTACGTACGCCCGTCAGAAAATGCATTCTGTATTCTTTTATGTATTTTGTATGTATGTATTTTGAGCGCGTTTATATATGTGTATGTTCCTACGTGTATATGCATGTATTATCAGCATGATTACGTGTGTGTGCATACACGTAAATGTAAATATAGGTACATATGTGTGCTTTGTGTGCTTAAATATGTGTATATATGTGCTATGTGTGTACTTTTTGTATGTATGCTTGTAGTTTGTGCATTTGATTCTATATGGATTTGCGTAAATGTAGGTTTGGTATGTATGTTTGTGCGCGTGCATGTATGGTCATATGTGTTTGTGCGAGCGTATGTATGTTCTTGATTATGTATATAACCGTGTGCAATGTGTATGTCTGTGTGAGCATGTTTTTCTGTATGTATATATGGGTGATTAGGTGTATGCATGTATATATGTATGGGTATGGGTATGGGTATGTAAATGCGTAAATATGCATGGAGGTTTGTATGAATTTGATTGGATATACATGTGAGTGTGTATATATGTGCTTGTGTGGCGAATATATGCGTATATATTAATGGGTGTGTATGTGTCTGGATATATATCTGCCCGTTTTTATATATGTACATATATATGTTTGTGTGTGTGTATGTGTGTTTGCATGTATAAAATGCATTGTTGGAAAACTAATAGATAATAATAAAATAAATCAATAATATAATATTAATCATCATATAATGTAATACACTATATTATAATTTTAGTCATAAGATAATAAATCATTAATTTATGGTGCAAAAAATTTCGAAAATAAGACATTTCTGTACTTTTAAAATTCATTATTACATATTTATGACTTTCTTCGACTATTTTAATCAATGCACTCCGTTTAATATTGGCAAAAGCTTTTTCATTAAGTTAAAGGCAGAATAATTCTGTGCTTTCAAATTTAAATTTATAAATTTCCTATTTATAAAGCGCTGTTGTATTTAATAAGAAAATATTTAAAAACATTCCTCTAAGTTAGAGTAATTTATTTTTCTCAACATAAATCATCTAACGGAAATTTTGCATCCTTTTAAGTGTGGTTTTCATTGGACAATTTGCAAAATAAAAAATTGATGTTCTACAAAAGATAAATGGTATAAATTATTCGTCATCAACATTGCAGCAACAACCCCATGGTGGGCCAAGGCCGCCTGCTTACGGGCAGATTTTGAGAAAGGAGTTTTTTTTTTCTTTTTACTGGGTAGACTTGTCAACCCTTCGCCCAACGCTATTCAGTCATATTAGACCAGGGCTTGATGGCTGAGTGACTAAACTCTGGCTCTCGATACCACAGGTATCGAATTCGAATCCCGGCGGTGCCATGGTTGTTTGTAGTGGTTCGGAATCCGCTTTGCCGTAGGTCCCGGTCTCATAGTACCGTAAAGCGTCACAGAGCCCAATCAGATTTCTTCTCACCCACATCATTCCCAAACTGTATGGAGGCAACTCAGCTCTAGGCACAGAGATGTGGTGGGGTGTAGTAGTAGTAGTCATATAAGACCGGAACCAAAGGTGCAAAGTGGATTATGAACCACTACAAACATCCATCCTCGGTGCTATACGCATCGAATCCGCAGCACTGAGCGCCAGAGCACTACTTACTCGGCCAATCAGGCCTCATATAAATGATTAACATATGAAATTTAAATACTTTTATGTGTTAATAAGTTTGCGATCTTGAAATAAATGAATAAATAATTTTATCAGTTGCCATGAGCAAATAAAGAGAAATTTTAATTACATTTTTTTTTCAAATACGTCAATATTCAATTTTTATAATTTGTAAAGATGACTTCGTTGCATGTAAAATAAATTAAATGATAAAAAGTTTTTTTCGACACATGCTTTTATTATACTTTCTATTAGAAACAATCATTCCCAAGTCAAAAAATAAAGTATTTAATAGTATAATGATAACACGATATATTACAGAAAGGAGCTTAATCAAAACATTATGTTTAAATTTCAATACTCCTTTGATACTTCGTGGATTTGATTTAAATTCTAATTAATCTTCTTTGGAAATATTTTTCCATAAATCGTTTTGTAATTTCCGCATTACATGAATATAATAGCATATAGTTTTCATATGTTCATTTTAATGTGTTCTATAATTGCAACAAATGGTTTATATAAAGGATTAAACCAAATTATTTCAATGTAGTTTAGAATTATCATAAACTGGCAGAATGTCACAATATTCATTAAATTATTTTTTATCATGAAACTGGGCAAAAATGGCTTAATTTTGGCAAACCTTGAAAATCAGGTGATTTGAAAATCCCATCATATATAAAATTAATTTAACGTCATTTTAATTCAGTTTATATGAAGACAACTGAATGAATCACAGTGGCATCACAACCCAAAACTACACCTTGGTGAAAGTTGATAGTTTAGAGTAGGGGTGGCTAACCCTAATGATCTTGTGGGCTACTTTGGAAATGCATCATAATTCCGGGGCCTCATATAAAATTATATATGCCCACATTAGATTTAGACCGGCAATATACACTTTTGGAGTCAAAAATTGAAACATAATGAGTTATTATTTTTGTGTTTACTATTATTCTTATATGTAAGAATAGATAATATAATAATAATAAACGCACATTGTAAAGTATATAAATATAAACGAAATAAAAAAAATGTAATCATTAAAAAATATTTATTTTACTAGTGCGATATTTGTTTCTCCAATCTTTCACTTAACTTTTACGAACCAATCTCAACTTCGGTATTGGTGCAACGCAATTGGTGTTGCAGGTTAGCGTCCGTTATGTTTGAGTGTGTTTTGTGCTTGGACAATTTCATTTTAGAAAAAAAAAAAACCAATTCGCAGGGGGTAAGTTGAATAAAAAAGCGTTAACAACTTCAACTAACAGTCTGGTTTGTTCTGCTATCAACAATACGTCACTGCGTCTCTGAGGTAACTTAAATTCAAGCATAGAACCTCTTACATTAGATTTTCCAAGATGCGCGGGCATCATTATTTTGCAGAATATAATTTAATTATTCTGCGAAGTCATCACTGTGAACTCATGAATAAAACAGGCAATATCTGTCATATATTCGCAAGAATATTATTTTAAAATCAAAATTAATTTTTCTCATCACTTCGGCATAATAATGTCATAATTTGAATATCTGGACGCACAAATAATCCATTTTTTTAATACATTGGTTTTCACTACGTTGGCCATTATAAAATAAATATATATTGTAAAAGTGTGATGAATCTCAGGGGCCAGAAAAATATTCAAGGCGGCAGCGGGTTGACCACCCCTGGTTTAGAGAGGCTTCATAATTTATATGTGAGTATACTATTTTTTAAAGTGAATGAGCTAGAATCTGAACCTCAAATGAGCATATGAATGATATGCAAAAAGAAAAGGATTTTGAATTCTTGAATATAACATAACACATGGGTCAATAAGTCCAGTGTTTAGCTAACCTATGGTACCTTTAATTACATATTCATAGCATATTTGGCTAGTGTAACTTACATGAGTCACGTGTCAAAATTTCATATCATTTCGATTATTTGTTGCCAAACTAAAGTGGATTTAGTAATGATACAGTGGTTTCAGTAATGTTTTAGTGATTTTCAAAACAATAGGAAAAAAATTGAGTTCCGTATATTGATGAAACATTGCTTATTAATAGGAAAAAATACCGTCCAAAATTGGCAATGATGTGGAATATATTATCCAGACTCTGCTATGTTGAAAACAAACATTGGTCATGGTATGCCGATTTCAAACGCGGAATGTGCAAATGTATAAATGTTTCAATGTATAAATTTAAATTTAAAAATTAATTTAGAATTTTGCATTTCAAATTACTTTCTTGTATGCTTGTTAAACTCATTGTTATTTATCATGCCTCATATGGTAAATAATAGTGAGCCATATTATTAAACATACATTAAAAATATTAAATTATGATAAATTAGATTAACTATTTACGATCCTTCTCAAATGAATAATAGTATATAAAAAATAATAAATTAAAAATTCTTACTCAAATGATAATAGAAAAAAATAATAAATTTGAGAAAAATAAACAAAACAGGAAATTTTATACTCTAATTAAGAGCATAAATAAAGAGCATGATGTAAGTAATACGTTATAAACCTGTTCATCAAAATAAACAAAAAAAAAAAAAAAAAAAAACGTTATCTGTTGAATTATCTTCGTTTTTTAATACATATATTTTACCGTACTTCATGAATTTTTATAAAAATTATTTTTGTTTTGTTCTCATAAAAGAATAACTGAGCATTCATAGAGAAGTTGAATCTTTCTTTTGTAAAACAAAGCTTAAATAATTATTACTAATAATGATAATTTTTAATAGTCTATTCTAAGAATGAACATAAAAAGCGTGATGCATTTTAAAATACGTAACTTTTAGTGATGTTAAAATGACTACATTTCCATAAATTTTGTTCCATACCTCACATTCTTCAATTTGAAATTTTTTGGAAAAAGTTTCTCCTATCTCAAATCATTAGAATTTAATAGCTCAATTTCTAAAAACAAATCTTAAAAACTAGTAAGATTTAATTTCATTTATTTTAACTCGCTGATGAAGTTTTTAAGTTGTTCAAAATTTAAAATTACATAAAGGAAACTTTAAGATTCAATGTAAGCGATGAATTTGGTATTTTAAAATTGAAACTAAAAATAGTTTCATTCATAACGTTTCTACTTTTTTTTTTTATTTTGAAGAATTTTTTTATATAAAGAAAGAAGAAAAATAAATAAATTTTAATACATTTTATTAAAGAATATATCTTTTAGAAAGTGTAAAATGATTGTTTGAAGCAAAAAAGACAAAACTTTAATTCGAAAGAGAGAAGAATAAGTAAATAAAACTTGTAGGAATTAAAAAAAAACATAAAGTAAATTTTATTATCTTATTAAACTTATCTGGCCAGCAACCAATGTTGTTATTGTTTAGAAATTTATAGATTCCGAATTCCTCAAATCAAAAATAGTATTTAATATTTATAATCCATTGAATGTAATATATAAAATGTTCTACTTTATGTAATATATAAAATTTTCTACTTATAAATGCGAAAATTAATTTTATTTAACAAAATATAACAATATTACAATCTCATGCTAACAAATTCACATTCTCTGTCATCCAGCTTTTTTTCATTGTCCACCCACATTTCCACCTGCTGTTCCTCCTGCTCCACCACTTACTCCAAATCCAAATTCTGCCCCCTCCACTTGCTCCTGCTCCAGCTCCACTGTCTCCTGCACCTCCACCATTAGCTCCTACATTGAAGCCAAAGCCAGCTTGTGCACCAGCTCCAGCATTTCCACCTGCTCCACCTCCACTTCCAGAACTTCCTCCAGCTTCAGCCACAAGAATAAGAGTTGCCAACATAGCAACGGCCACAAAAACCTGTAAGAAAAATGCACTCCATGTTCACTATGTGTTATTGAAGGACAGAAAAAATACCCCTTAATAAACTTGAATAGTACAATTTGAATATGAATCTGTGATTCAATTCCTACTAGTTAGTTCACAGTCTCCCTATAAATATCTTGTTCAAATTTTCAATCATTAATAAAATACTTTTTTTATTCGTCCATTCAATTTCAAATACATTTTTTTAACTTGTAGTGGATGACACTTGATGTTAATACTGTTTTTCAAATATTAATAGTTAATAGTTTTTTAATAGTTAATTATTAGTTAGTTTTTTTAAGTTTTTACTTTTTTACATTTTAGTTAGTTTTTTTTAATAGTTATAGTCAAATATTAATAGTTATTATATCCAGTTTTTTCAAATATTAATTCATTAATTAAATTTAATTAATTAATTTTAGTTTTTTTAGATTTAAGTTGCATATATCTACCAATAGATGGCGCCAGATAACCTTAAAATGAATGAAAATTATTTATGAAGGACTTTCTGCAATATAGTGAGAAAAAAAAAGTAGAATTGACTTTAAAAAAAAAAAAAAAAAAAAAAATTTCATATTACTTGTTTTTCAATATATTGCAGAAAGCCCTTTATAAATAATTTTCATTAATTTTTTTAAGTTAGAAAAAATTCACTCTCTCTCCCTCACATACGCACTTTCCATCTCTCTCACTCATTTATTCAACTGTTTCATTTTCCATTTTTGTTCCCTCCTTGACTCAGACTAGAACCCAGAATGAAAAAGGAATCTGAAAAAGAAATTATTTTCCACGCTTCGCCGTTGACGGTATTTATTCCCAAATTTATATCCTGCCAAATATCTTATATAAGAGAAATTTTTTCTCCCATATAAAACTACAATTAATCAATTAAATTTAATTAATGAATTAATATTTGAAAAGACTCTATTAACATTCAGTGTCATCCACTACAAGTTCAAAAAAATGTATTTGAACTTGAGTGGATGAATAAAAAAATATTTTATTAATGGTTGAAAATTTAAACAAGATATATATAGGGAGAGTGTGAACTAATAGTAGGAATTAAAATCTCCGTATAATTTTGGAGAGCAGAAAAAAATATCACTTCAGAGACTTGAACAGCACAATTTGAATATGGATCTGTTGTTATATAATAACATTATAAATTGACAGTCATAGCATTGTATCATGTCGAAAAAGCTTTATTGTAATCATTTTAAGAATAATCACCTCACGTTCAATTTAAAAGTGATCGAAATACACATTTTTCAAACATTTTAAATAGTTAAATAAAAATGAGAACCTATTCCATCTCTTCTTTATCTGTTCTACCTTTAAATCATCTTATTATGGTGGGATATTTTAAGGAATAAAATAATATTTGTAAATATGATAGTGTTTTTTTCAAAAAATTATTATATATTAATTATTTTCAAGAAGGACATTTTGAACAAACTTAAATTTATGTTTTTCAATACATTTTTAATGAATATTGAAATTATTTGTATTTAATATAGTACTATTATCTATAATGGAAAATAATAAGGTCTTCTTTATTTATTTGGCATAATGTGTTTTCATATTTCAACTCTATTTTTATCTATTTTTATAATGTTGTACTAAATAATTTATATTCATGGCAATTCCATGAGTGTTTAGTACACATATTTTCTTTCGTCATAAAAGTTAAAAATACAAATAATCAATTAATTATTATAATAATAATAATAATCAATTAATCAGCAAGTTAATGAGAAGATTAATTTACATTTTCTACTTTTACAATACAGAATTTTATCAATCATTCTTTTCTTACTTTTTAAAACTAATTATCACACGGGCAAATACTAAATTCAAAGCACTTTTCAAAGTTAAGGTAAATAGGAATTAACTTGACTTGGTCAAGCAAGAGACTCATACTTAATTTTAGTTATGATTTAAAAATTTATCGAAATTATTCTTTTTGTTATTTTATTTTATTTTTTTTTTTTCATAATATGGGTATTTCATCAAATCGTTGCTTTTTAGAGTAAAACATATTTAAATTTAAGTTATAGAACATCTAATATTTTTATTACCCCCAATTTATGCATTATCCATTTATCACACAATATCAACTATTTTTATAACAATAACAATAACAACTATTTTTACAACAATAACAATAACAACTATATTTTCTGTGCATTTATCAGTTTCGCATATTTATTGATATTACATAAATCGTTACATGATCTTTTAATGTAGCATGCATCAAAAATTAGGGCTTGTTTCATAAAACTATGTTTAAACCTGTAAAAAGCATTATAAATTCTTAAATGGTGTGGTATTTTTTACAAATCATGACATTGCTCTCAATCTAATTGTCAAAATTATTGTTAGTACTTTAATTATTTAAATTAAAAATGAGAGATAAAAAAACTGTGCAATATTTTCAATGTTTAACATAAAACTAATCTTTGAAACGGACAATGATAATTTTCCTTAACGCTTAATTAAAAGATATTTTTATAGATTTCTTACATATACATATACTTGAAATTTAAAATCAATCCCCTGGCATTATAGTTTAAATACAAGAATTCGTGAATATGTTAAATATTTCGCACACTTATAAGGTGAAATATTTCTATTTCCAGACAAGCCATGATTGTTTAAAATTGATCAAATCACACTTGTGTTATATTGTAGGACTTCAGACTATTTAAATACAATAAGATCGTTGTTTTTCTCATTGATTTTCTTACATAAAGGATCTAGTCAAGTGTTAAGATGAAAACAAATGACATAAAAGTTCATTCTTTAGAATTTGAAAAAGTAATTCTATATCAAGCTAGAATTATGTATAA